>ML823872.1:103121-116970 GCA_009831015.1 Picea engelmannii
AACACATATAGAAGACTTGTAGAGCCTCTGGATATTGCACATTATTATCGCATGTGTAAGGGTAAAGGAAACTATCTTTCAGATGGAAGACCCAATCGCCATAAAGTTCTTCAGAAATGGATGGAAGCGAAAGAAAAAACTCGCACCTCAAGAGATCAAAGACCCCGCACAAAGCGTGCATCCCTCACTCAGGACTCATGCTTTTGGGCATATGTAGAAGAGGCTTGGAAAGACCTGGAAAATCTCAAACAAGGCCAACACCAAAGCCTAGAAAATCTTGGAAAGTTTGAAGAGGATGTAACAAAGATGGAAAACGCCCTCAGCATTTCACCAGATGTTTTCAAACAAGACCAACACCAAAGCCTACAAAATCTTGAAAAGTTTGAAGAGGATGTAACAAAGATGGAAAACACTCTCAGCATTTCTCGAGATGTTTTCTTGGAAGGAAGCAGCTTCATGATGTGGTGGGAAGAATGGAAAGAATATAAGAAAAATCAATCACCTGAATGGAGCTCTCCTTTATATAAGATGATGGAAAAGTTGCAGGTTAGATGAATGAAAAAACTGTTTCTAACAGGATCGTCTTCCAGCTAGGTTGCTTGTTTTGTTTTCGAGATGCAAGAAAGAGGATTTTCTTCTAATTAGATTGTTTATTTTGCTTTAGAGATGCAATTTCTGTTTCTGGCTTCAAGGAAAAGGACCTTCTCCAATTAGGTTGCTTGTTCTCTGAAGAAGAGAAGTAGGTCTCTTTCTTCTAATTAGATTAGAGATGCAATTTCCGTTTCTAGCTTCAAGGAAAAGAACCTTTTCCAATTAGATTGCTTGTTTTGTGAAGAAGAGAAGTAGGTTGCGTGTTTGTTTACATATCATAATAGTATGATGAATTTTCCAAGTGGAGAATTGGACTTTTTCGTATATGTAACACATATTCCCGATGTTTGATAAATGTGGTTAACATGTTTTGTTTAGAGTAAACATAATCTGTTCCTTGGATATGCTACAATAGAAGATTCATACTAGAGGATTTATACACTATTTTTTGATGTTGAGAGGTGAGATAGTGCAAGATTGAGGGTTGTGTTTGTCAACACACAAGGAAATGTGAGTGTAGGTATTCTTCTCTTACACTTTAAAGGTTGAGAATGTGAGTGTAGGTATTCTTTTCTTATACTTTAAAGGTTGAGTGTGTATTTTTTCTTATACTTTAAAGGTTGACAAAATTATGTTGAGTATTTTATTGGAAAGAACAATTGTGTTGATTGTCAACAATATATTTCAAAAAATTGTGTTGTTTGTCAACAATATATTTCAAATCAATAAATTGTGTTGTTTGTCAACAATATATTTCAAAAAATTGTGTTGTTTGTCAACAATATATTTCAAATCAATAAAATGTTATGCCAAAAAAACTTCTTTCTAGTTTAAATATAATTATTAAAAAATCAAATGTAACATGTTCTAAGTGTTCTCTATGTCTATTTTTTAATATTTTTTAAAAACATAATGGTGGTGATCCATATATAATAGAAAAGTACAAAACTATTTTGCTTAGCAAAAACTAGATTATTAATAAATGCACATATTTTTTTTACCAAGACTTTCACCACTATTTTGCTGCTTAAATTACAAAACAAGATGAGTCTCCTTCCATATATCATCTCTGATATAGCATTGGAAAATTGTATCTTGAAATTTTTGTGTGACCAACCATGATATTACAAATACCACTATAATATTAGTAACAAGTCAAAAGGTAGAAATACCAGGAGGATCAACAATAAATTTAATAACAAAATCACAATTTTACTTAATATTATGGGTCCAGCAATTTCGAAATCATAATATTATTCAATAAGATATGCATTGTCAGGGTGGTGAAAATTTTCTATCTATGATATGAAGAAACTATTTATTTTGTTTTAGGATCGCGCTAACAATCCCATGCTAAGTAAAAATGATAAAATAATTAATCTTTTAGTAACAAGTGATTCCTTCACAATATGGTTAAATAACTAAATTGATTCATGAAATGTGATTTCTATTGAGTTTTGGTGTACCTTGGGAAGTGGTCTCCTTATGGTTGTGAATCTTTAACAACAATAGGGAAATATTTGATCCATTATGCCTTATACTCTATGTCTAATTTCACTTTGACATTTTCCTAAGTCAAAAGGGTGAAATTTGTCACTTGAGGCAAAAGTGACTATTAATTCACTTTGTGAGTGAATTGGGGGACATCAAGTGAACTATGGAAACTTAACCCAAAGTGGGTTTTGAGTTGAGATTCTTTTTGAAAGATCTCAACCATGGATTAGAGATGGCTTGGAGTGATCCTAGCCATTCATCTTTTAGGTTTCCTTATAATTCCTTAATAAGGGTGCATAGGGCATTTGGAGACGCATTCACTCATTTGTTCACTTGGAGAGTTTGGAGAGGAGCATTGAGAAGAGAATGGAAGCATTGAGAGTGGAGATCTTGGGCACCATCTTTCATGGAGGGCGCAAGGAGACTTAGAGCATGATTATTTTATGGTGTGGGTGTTTGCTTGGTGGAGGGCTCAAGCTTAGCAAGCACTAGTAGTTCTTGAGTTTTTGTAGATAAGATTGGGGGAGGTTTGAGACAACATTCAAACAAAGATTTGCATGCAAGGGTTTCTCAAACAGCCAAGGGAGGATCAAGGGTGCATCGATTTAGTGGAAGAGGTAACAAAGGAAGGGGGGCACACTTGTTTGAGCTCATCTTTCTTGGAACCTTCTAGCAAAGCTTGAGAGGAGCTTGCTATTTGTACACGTTCCATTGTATTTGCTTACTTGTAGTTTTCCATGCTTGAGACATCACATATATACACTTTCATTCTAAATTAGTTTTCCTCGGGGGGTTTTTATCCAGGGTTATGTTGACCAAAAATACTTGTGTTCAAATTTCATGTATGCTTAGTATTTAAATCAGCAGTAGGAGCTTGTAAAGATCCTAGAGGAGTGTTATATGTTTTGAGGTTTGCATGTGCTAACATTCAGTGACTAAAACACTTGCAAGGGCACCTTAAAAGAGCATATAACCATCAGTTTGAAGGCAAAATTCTTGGTAGAAAATTTTTGACATGTTTGTTGTCCTAAAACACCAACAAGGATAGATTTGATTGAGTAAACTTAGAGCCCAACAAGAGGTCAAAGACAGACCTGTTGGGAAGCCTTCTAGTTCCTCAAAAATCTACATGGTATCAGAGCTTTGGTGGCGAACAATTGTTGATTTTTAGAGCATTTAGTGGGCAGTTTTCTTAACAGCTTGTTGGCAGATTTTTGGGCAGCTAATTGATAGTTTTGTTGGACAACTTGTTGTTTTATTTGTTGGACAATTTGTAGGGCTGATTTGGACCTAGTTGACAACCTATTTTCACACATGTGTTGATAGGAGTGAGGTTGATTTGGACAACCTCTTTTCACACCTATTTTGTCAGGAGTGAGTTTGTAGTTTCACTGTCTCTTTTCACACTTGTGTTGAAAAGAGTGAGGCAATACTTTTTTGCAGTTGTAGCATCAATATGAGTTCAGTGGACAGTATATCGGTGTCTCAAATGAGGGTGGAGGATAGGCTACCTGGAGCTAGCCACTGGTCCCCTTGGAATTGTTGATATTATGGTAGTTGCGGGAGGTAGTTACCTCCACGTGTAAACCTGACGAGGGTATAATACTCCGAGAAGCAAGAAGAAACCCTAATGAATTGGCTAATAACCCTAGAAGACTTGTCGGCTCAAGAAGATAATTTATATTAAGTTATTAGCCTCCATGTGAAGAAGTTGGCCAGAAATAATAATATTTACTGAACAGACAAATACCCAGAATGAGAAGTCGGCCCAGGCAGTTAGCCAAAATTAGTATAAATACTGAAGGCCAGTTCTCATTCTGGCAGGCAATCTCAGAATAGCAGAGCAGCACTTGTGCGCACTGCAGTTGCCCAGTTTCTGTGCAGGTTTGGAGGAGAGTTGTCGTTGCAGCTGCTGCAGCTAGCAATTACGCTTGGACTATCTCTTGACTAGGGTTTGGACTATCTGATCAACTCTTGTTGATGCGCTATCCTTGGGGAAATGTGTGCTACCCTTTGATTGGCTATCTAGCCTAGGGTTTGCTATTCCAGAGTGATTCTTTGTCAAGGTTAAGGTGCTCGGAGGGTGGCTTCGACCTATGGTTGGGTGACAAGGGTATTGTCAATGGTAAAACGAGCACATCCACTTATATTCTAATAGGTTATGGGCCCACACCTCCTTCATTCAGTTTAACCACTGAAAGGAAACATTGTCATAAGGATATTAAGCTCGTTGAAGAACTGTCGCTAGGGTTTCTAGCAGGAGTAGTCACCATAGCATTGTCGCTAGGGTTACTAGCAGGTGCAGTTACAGAAACCCTAATCCTCTTGTTGAGGCACCTTAAATGAAGGGATTGACCTGATCTCCGGATAGATCAGTGTGCCCTAGCCTAGCGCATCTCCTGGTACTCTCAGAAAGCCACGACGTGAAGTTTGAGCTTTTGGTCAAATCTAGGGTTGACCAAGTCAAAGCAGCCATGACTTACTCTACGAAGTCAGAGAACAAGTTAGATGGAGCTTTTAACTTCAGAGCGTGAAAGACAAGGATTGATCTCATCCTTTCTAAGAATAAAGTGTTGGATATCGTGAAACCAGAGTTTGAAGAAGGGAAAGAGAAGGAACCGCAGAACGTTGCAGCTACAGAGAAGTTCAAAGACAGTGACATCAATGCTATGAGTATCATAGTGGAATCTATAAAAGACCACTTGATACCCTACATCTCCCATCTTGACTCATCGAAGAAGATGTATGATGCTCTAACAAATCTCTTCTCGGTCAGAAACATTGGACATGTTATGAGTCTGAAGAATGAGCTCTGTGACATGAAGATGAATGATGAGGACATCATAACATCATATTTTGTGAGAATCTCTCAGTTAAGAGATCAACTACAAGCTATTGAAGAGATCATCTCGGAGAAGGAATTGGTAAACATAGTACTCAATGGTCTTCCCAAGACATGGGATGCATTTTCCGCAAGCATGAACACAAGGAAGGAGTATCCAACATTTGAAGAACTTTGGACTTGCTGTGCTCAAGAAGAATCAAGGATCAATGCAAAAAAGAAACCCCAAAAGAAGTACGATGATCAAGCCTTCACAACAAGATTCAAGAATTTCAGGAACAAAAGAAAGTTTGGTTCAAGGAGGAAGCCAAATCAAGAGAAAGACATTTCAGAAGTACAATGCTTCAACTGTTGAAAGTATGCCCACTACAAGAGTCATTGTCCCGAGCTAAAGAAAAGGAAGGAGAAACACGAAGCATCAGTTGCCGAAGAAAAGGAACCTACAAAGAAGACTAAGCAGGATGAAAGAGACTTATTCTTCTGAAGGTAACAATACTCTTCTTATTCCTTGTACATATCTTGTTTGCATCGTCTCTGTACATATCTTGTATATCTATCTCTTGGAAGATAGTGTGTTCCAAGAAGAACTATACCGATGGAAGAGCAACAAGATAAGGATTGATATCATTGGATAATACATGAAAGAATGAAATACATCAAGCAAATCATGTGGAAACTATTGCAAGATAAGCCGAATAAATCATGAAGAGACTCAGAAGAAGCAAAGACATAAATAAATCTACAATCAAGAGGAAATTGGAGAAAGACTTATGACGTTTTGTAGAAGACAACAAGACAGAAGTGTGGACTCTGTTAGACAGAGAGAGTCAATTATATATTGCAAAAAACAATAAGGATGCAGACAAAAGCGTGGACTCTGTTAGACGGAGGGAGCCGATTATATGCACTCATACATAAAGCAAGGATTAGGAGGGAGCTAATCCTATAATCCATTGAAGATGATGAAGTATATATCCATGGTAGTAACCATGAAAGACAGTACGTGCTTAGTTCAACCTCAGAAGAAGTCTTCTTCGAAGAGAAGCCTTAAAGTATCCCTGGTTGTCCATCCAGATCTGTGATCCTATGATGAAAGAAAGAAGTGGAATCTTTAGGGCATGGAAACTATAAGAAACTCCATGGACCCAAAAGCTAAAGAAAAACATGAGGAAGAACATGAAGATTCTAAGAAAGAAGAGAAGCCTGAACAACCAGTCATTGTATCGAGAATCACAAGATTACCAGCCTAATATGAAAGCAATCAAGCAGAACTGAACGTTTTGATGAAGAACAATGTACATAAGACTTGTGAATGAAAACATTGCAAGATCCATAACTAGAGGTTCTCCCAGATGGAGGGAGAAGACTATGATTGCTCGTTCCGGTAAACTAGACATACCTCTACATGAATCATTATATCATCCATGGGTTGGAGTGCTACATCAAGATGAATGCAAAGATTGTTCTTCAGAGCAATTGAACAAAGAATATATGAAGAGCAACCTCAAGACTTTGAGGCATACCAGAAAGAGACTCTTGTATACAGATGGAAGAAGATAACTTGGTGAAGAACCTCCAATGCATAACAAAAGCGTGGTGAAGATTCTCTATAACAGAGATGTTGTATCAAAATGATTACTCAGTAGATCAAATCTCATGATGACAGAAGAAGTGCCACATGGATATGTTCCAGTGTTCCAACAATGATATACTTTATTGATCAGAGCTACATGAAGCCTTCAAAGAAAAAGCAATGCTCCAGAACGAAGTACATTTGAAATCAAGCATTACATTATCAGTGATGAAGTTCATAAAGGAGAAAGAGGTTCTCCAATACATATCTCCACGGATGAGCAGATAAACAAACATCTTGGTAAAGCTTCTATCTAAGATGAAAGAGTTTGTGTACTCAAGCTGGAGCCCGTGGAGATGACTTCCTATTGAAAAAAGAAGAGACGACTCCTAGGTTGGGAGGGAGCACTGATATGTATTGATTTATGGACAACTATTTTTCAGTTCGAAAAATGGTCCAGGATGAACAGTTTCCTCTCCAGTTCGGAAAGTGGATTGAGATTTCTGACTTACAACGATTTCCCATTGTGCTTAACATGGGAAATGGTCCAGATTGCTCATGTATCATAGACAGTGACTTCCCATTGTGGTTAACACGGTGAGTGTTCTAGGGAAGACTCTCTTCTTGAGGGTTAATCAAGAAGACTGACCCGTCTCGTCGGACAACGATTTCTCATTGTGGTTAACATGAGGAATGGTTCGTTTTGGAGGTTGATACAGGACAGTGTTTTCCTCTTGTGGTTAATAGGGGAAATGGTCTGGATAGTCATTCCTTAGGGTTTATACATTCTCTCCAGGGTGCACTTTGATTAGTGTAGGAGGAATGGCCCAGGGTGGGGAATGGTCCAGGCTCAACAATCATGGATAGGCATTCCTTAGAGTTTATACATTCTCTCCAGGGTGCACTTTGATTAGTGTAGGAAGAATGGCCTAGGGTGGGGAATGGTCCAGGTTCAGAAGATATGACAATTATTCTTCCTTGCTTGAGAAGAATAGTCCAGATATCTCATTGTTCTACTCTAAGGGAATATATTCTTTTAGATCTCACAGATGTGAGTGAAAGATTGGCCCATATGATTTAGTTTATATCATAACATTGTTTCTGTGCAGGTTGATATCAGATGATTGTTATGAAGATTGTATGACAGTAGATGTATACTACTGTGGTGGATGTGTTCCACTGTTCGTGACTATATGTTGCTGATCAAGTACTTGTGTATTACTTGGTGTGGTAGTGTACCACTGGATTGTAGTTATGCACTACTATGGATAGACACAGTTGTGTTCTATTTTGTTTCGATTGCCTTGAAGGCTATCAACAATATTGGAAATGATTATCAGTTAGATGGATAATCAAAGGACAGAGATTTCCCAGACGGAAAATGGTTCAGAGCATTTACTCTTCTAGATTAGAAGAATGGGTCTTGTATCACTATGTGGAGTGAGCATCATGTCTGATTACTCAGATAGAGTATGGTTTCGAGAGATGATGCCGCTGGTGACACTGATGATGATGATGGTGCTCATGATCTAGTCATGATTTTGATGCTACCGGGTGAATGGTATGTTTTTGTGCTCAAGACCATTACCTGTAATACCTCCCTAACTAGGAGGGAGTGTTGATATTATGGTATGTGCGAGAGGTATTTACCTCCACGTGTAAATCTTACGAGGATAGAATACTCCGGGAAACAAGAAGAAACCCTAATGAGTTGGCTAATAACCCTAGAAGACTTGTCGGTTTAAGAAGATAATTTATATTAGGTTATTAGCCTCCAAGAGAAGAAGTCAGCTAGAAATAATAATATATACTAAACAGACAGATACCCAGAATAAGAAGTCGACCCAGGCAGTTATCCATAATTAGTATAAATACAGGAGACCAGTTCTCATTCTGGCAGGCAGTCTCAGAATTGCAGAGAAGCACCTGTGCGCACTGCAGTTGCCCAGTTTCTGTGCAAGTTTGGAGGAGAGCTGTCGTTGCAGCTGCTGCAACTAGCAGCTATGCTTGGACTATCTCTTGGCTAGGGTTTGGACTATCTGATCAGCTCTTGTTGATGTGCTATCCTTGGGGAAAGGTGTGCTACCCTTTAATTGGCTATCTAGCCTAGGGTTTGCTTCCAAAGTGATTATTTGTCAAGGTTAAGGTGCTTGGAGGGTGGCTTTGGCCTCTGGTTAGGTGACAAGGGTATTGTCAATGGTAAAACGAGCACATCCATTTATATTCTAACAGGAATACCAAGATCATTTTCGTCTTGGAGGATCTTGAACTATGGGATATAGTTCAAGCTCCTGTGATGATTCCTACTGCACTTGCTCCATCACCATTGTTGGATGTATATTTCAGGAAGAAAAACACCAAGGCAAAGAGAACTATTTGTGATGCAGTGAGGGATCACATCATACCCCACTTAACTGGTAAAGACTATGCATTTGAGATATGGGCATCATTGTGCAAGATTTACCAGAGTCCCAACCAAAACCAGAAGATCATTTTGCAAGACAACCTCAGGAGCTTTCAAATGCTCAAGACAGAGTCAGTCACTTCATACCTTAGTAGTGTTGGACACACCTACCACACTTAGAGGGGGGGGGGTGAATGAGTGCGGGGATCTTTTTCCCAAAACTTTCCTCTTACACAAAAACTCCTTAGTTAACATTCAACATTTTCTCATTACTCATTGTCATAATTTATAATCAGTTAGATGTTAATACATATCAGCAACATATCAACAACAAATCATCTCCACAAGAAACACAAAGAACACAAGATGTATGTACCATTTTTCTTTTTATTATGGACTTCAATCTGGGGGTTTTTTAGCAACAACTGAATAGAGTACAACTCTACAAGAGCACCAGATCTATATGCAAGACTCAACTTACATTCTCAGCACCAACTGAGATGATGCAACAATCCTCAATAGATATCAATCTGTCAACATAAACAAGTGCATCAACCATGCACCAACTTGTGCCAAACAACCTGTAATCAACCTGTACCATAAAAAAGTGCATCCAACCATGTACCAAGTATATACCAATCATGTTTCAACTACTCATCAACAATGACTCATCAATATGTACCAACATCATCAACTATACACCTCATGTATGTGTCAACTCATCCACCACTTGTCTCAACCATGACTAGTTTTGGATTAATCAACAACCCCAACTTGAAATAATCATAACTTTATACCTGTAATGAATAAAACTCTTAAACTGATGCACAATATTCTTCAGTGTTTTTTATGAAATTCCTCCAGGTGGCACTACTTGGAACCTCTCAAAAAATGAGTCATATCAAAATGGCATACCTTGCTGAATTCTGGCTTATTCTAGAGAGCGACCTTGTAGAGCGTGCTCCGCACAAAATATTCGTTAAATTGATCTAAAAATATTACAAAACATACTACATACTATACCCTAACCAACACATTTTGTCTCATTGAATTTGGATCTGTTATGAATAAGTTATGATGTGTTTACCCGAAACACCTATTTTTGACTAGTTTCAGGACTAGCCACAAACCCTATTTTCCACGGAGTGTAACTCCCAAACTATAATGACCCACAAGATGAAATTTTTACCACAGATACTTGGGTATGTTGTCTCAATGGCATAGCAATTTCATGGTCTGAATCATTATAGAAATTTATTTATAGAGAAAATGGTGAGATGACCTGTAAACAACATACCTTAGAAAGCATCATCAAAATAATTTATCCTCCCTTCAATTCCGGCCCTCTTTTCTTCACCTTCCTTATGAAATCCGGATTAAATATCCTTGGTTACCTCAGTCACCTATAGATATTCAATATGCTCAAGTGTTCCACACCAAAAATGCTCAAGAAGCTCTCACAAGAAACTCTTCATGAATACTCCAAAAGATATTCTCACAAGAAGCTCTCCATTGATCCACATAAAAGATGATCTATAAGAGACCACTGCTATCTTATTTATACTTTAATCCTCTAGGTCACTTAACCCATTTTTATGTCACTTAACCCATTTCTAGGTCACTTAACCTATTTTCCTTATTTCAGGGTTAACCACTTTCCATAAATAGAAATTTCTCCAATATTTTATGATTTAAATATTCCTTCTTGATTTTGTCACTTCTCTTGATTATTTAAATAATCCACCTTGACTTTGTCACCTTACTTTACCATTTAAATAATGATTTCTTCTTTTAGGTCACTTAATCCATTTCTAGGTCACTTAACCTATTTTCCTTATTTTTAGGGTTAACCAGTTTTCATAAATAGAAGGTTCTCCAATACTTTATCATTTAAATATTCCTTCTTGATTTTGTCACCTTATTTTATCATTTCTTGATTTTGTCACTTCTCTTTATTATTTAAATAACCCACCTTGACTTTGTCACTTTACTTTATCATTTAAATAATGATTTCATCTTTTAGGTCACTTTGACTTCTTTGACCTTGGGGGCTTCAAGCCTTCATGTGGGGGTCCTTCATCTTCGTAAGGCCATAAATATCAAACCATGAGGCGTTATGTGACATTCCACATACCACCAAAAATGACATGATAAACATTATCCATCTAGGATAGTTTCACCAACAATTTCCTTGATCTTCATATCATTATTCCAAATACAAACATGGGTCCTTCAACCATTCTTCTAGGCCTCAAAGCGTCTTCCCGTGAGGGATTTCACCATAAGGGGATCACTTTGGAGTTCATCCATTTGTGCACCTTATCAATCATGACAAGACAATAATGAGAGCATGGGTCCTCCAACCATTCTTCTAGGATAATTCAATCTGCAAAGCATCTTCCCGTGAGGGCTTTCACCATAAGGGGACCACTTTGGAGTTCATCCATTTGTGCATCTTATCAATCATGATAAGACAATAATGAGTCATCTATACATTTTTCCAACAATGCATCATATACCAATGAAACCACATCAATCCATCTTCATCATGTATCAATGACAACTCATTGATCCATCTTCATCTATGCATTCTAATCAAGGACAATACATATTATATTACATCAATCATCAATCAATCAATGCTTTGACATCAATCAATCACTTGACATCAATCAATCAAACCATTGGCATCAATGACAACATGATCCAACAATCTCCCCCTTTGGCATTGATGGCAATACCAACATTGATGTCAACACCAATTATCAATTATTGATGTCAGCATGTAGATAAGGCATGCTCTACGTCAATAGTCAATGTGACTATCTCTCCCCATCAATAAACATCAATCACAACAATGTGATTAACTCTCCCCCTTTGACATCAATGACAAAGGGCTATTTTCATCTTGGGGCTGCTCCCCTTGCTTGAACTCTCCTTGGGGCTGCTCCCCCTATCTGAATTCCTTTGATTTTCCTCTGAATAATCTCCCCCCTTTTGAACAAGGGATATCACTCTAATGTAATTCTGAAGATACATCGAACATACTCCCCATGTGACCATTGCTCCCCCTAAAACTATGCTCCTGTGCTCTTTCTTCAAGTATAGGATTCTTTTCTAGGTATGCATCTGATAAATATCTCCTCCTAGAATCACGGGAAGAAGAATTACTCCCCTTAAGGGTATGTCTCCCCCTATCTTCTCTGCAAGATTATGCTACCATATGACGATCCTTGGACCTGTTCATGCATCAAACTTGTGCCATACCATACATCATGAAACAAAAGACATCATCCATGAAATGTATCCACCATATGCCAACATGTGCATCTACCAATATGCCAACATGTGCATCTACCAATTATGCCAATCATGTGCATCCACCAATATGTCAACCGTGTGCATCTACCAACATGCCGAACAATGTATCCTATCACTCATGATATGTCTCTATCATGAACCAAGTGCCACAATTATGTATCAAGCAAATACCAATGTTGTGAAAATCAAGTAATACCATATATGAGTGTACTACTATGAACCAATACCACAAAATGACGAGTCCCATACATGTATGCCAAGTCCTCCATAAAACATGCGCCAATCATCCTGCTAGTAAGAGCCTCTACTGATGTACTAGAAATGTACTGATCATGCATCACACATAGATCAAACTATGATGTACAACATGATCACCTCATCAACTCACCAACCATATGTCTCAACATGTATCCTGATCCATATGAAAAATGCATGCACCATGATATCAACATATGCTTCCAATAATACATCATAAGATATACCAACCATGTACACCACCATCAACATCTTAAAATGATCAATCCCAGCAGATCAACATCAATCCATACTCTTGGGTTAGTGCCATGCACCCAATATTTATTTTTATTATACCATTATGTGATCTCAACATGAAAACCTGCAACAAACAGTGTCAGAACTTGCAATAAAAATGTCAGACCCTGCAATATAGAGTTATACCATCACATCAAACTCCAAGCCATGTGCATTGCCTTTTTCCCAAGGCTTTACAACATATACACGGCTTGTTGCACAACATAGCACGTGTGTACGCGACCTATTCAAGGTCAGTACACGTATGCATGCGACGGTCACAACTGTCACCCATGTGTGCCTCAGTAGATGACACTTTTGTACTTCCCTTCAGTCTTTCATTCTGATCTGGTTGCTTTGTCTTCTTCACCCACTTTTGTAGATGACCCTTCTCCTCAGAACTTGAGCTCCGAGCATCCATCTTTTCAAAGATATCTCCCTTTCTTACTTCATTCCTTCTTCTAGCCATACTATGTGAAGTCCTCATCATGGAATTTCTTCCCGTGTTCCAACACTCTTGGGATTTGTGGTCAAATCCACTATAGCTGTAGCATCTCATGGAGTTACAGTGAACAACAATGTGTCCTACTTGATCGCATCTCCAACACCTTGTGGTGTTATAGAATCTTCCATTATATCTCCTTTCATAAGATCTACATTCAAAAGCTTTGTGACCATATCCATTACATGAATAACAATTCCCATGAAAAATACTTTCATACCTTTGCTTTGGTGTCCCAAAAGTAGCTTCTTGATGTCTTCCTTGCTTTGTTCTTTTGCAATTTTCTTTGTCTTGTGTAGATGGTTGTTTTGCAACATTGTCTTCCTTATTTGATGGACTTACATCATGCTTCTTTGAGGTGCTTTCTTTAGCATGTGTATCTTCTCCTTTGTATCCAAGACCTGATTTATTACATGGTGATCTTTGACTTTCCAATATCTCATCCAAAATTCTTGAGCTATTCAAGAATTTGTTTGACTTCTCTACCTTCTTTCCAAGGTCAACAATTTCAGCTTCTAGCTTACAACATGACTCTTCTTTTTCATTTATTTGAATCTTCAATAGTTCCTCTATTCTTTTGGCTTCTTCAAT
>ML823873.1:5720-16281 GCA_009831015.1 Picea engelmannii
AAAATTTAAGGAAAAAATGTGGTGTGATAAAGAGTTAGAGGAAAAAAGAAAATTAAGGTATTATAAAGATGTAATCAACCCTAATCTAGAAGATCAAAATTATCTATTTGTTTTTCCAAGTGTAAAGAAAAAAAATAAGCATTCCTAAGATAAGAACAAATCCTCACAAGATCCATAGTGAAACTGAGCATTGGTCAATTCCTAAAATGCCATGGGATGAAAGAGTGTGTCACCTTTGTGACTCTAAGAAGGTTGAAGATGAAAAACACTTTCTCTTAGATTGTCCATCCTATACCCATATTAGATCTCATTTTCAAAATATTGATCACACTACCAACCTTCCTAACCTCTTAACTCAACAAAACTATGGTGATCTTGGAAAGCTTCTCTTGATGTTTTTCGAGCACAGACACAAAATTCTAAAGAATCACAAGTAATCACTTACCCTCTTAAGGTCTGATAGACCAATTAGATCTTAGTGGACGTTAATCATCATCATCAATTCAAACATTACTTCCAAATTTCCAAATTTGAATATTTTTCTTTATAATTACAAATAAAAAATAATATATGAAAAATATTATTAAAAAAATTTAAATTTTTTTTTTTCGTACGTCATTCATTAAGAAATGAAATAAATGCACGTTATCTTCCTTTAATATATATATATATATATATATATATATATATATATATATATATATATATTACCATTTCTCTTCTCCGTAAGCCCCTGTAATTTCTCTATAAACAATGGCATTTGGACTTCGATTTTGACTAGTGAAAAAAGTGAGTGTTTAGAACCATCATATTCATGAGAATTAATATTAATAATGTGATCTACGTTATTTTGAGCATTTTTTTTTGGCATCATTTTTATTTAAGATTAGAATTTATATATTATAATATAGAAAATTTATATATTAATATAATTATATTATTACTGTTATTATATATATGTGTGGGATAATATTTTTCTGTGGTTTTGAAAAATATATTTTATTTCTAATATTATATATCTGTTGTTTTGAACGGGAATAATAGTTTTCTGTGGTTTTTACCTTTTTTTACTAGAATAATCTCTGTAGTTTTTCTCGGTCTCCTGAGGGGAAATTCTCTTTTTGGAATGCTCTCTGTAATTTTGAATGATTTTTAGTTCCACTTGGGTTCACGTTCCTAAATTGTTTATGGATTCTTCAACTGGTTGATCACATGGACACCTGAAATGAGGTGAGTCACTTTTTACTTTGATTCAATTTTAATTTAAAATATATTTATAATGCGAAATATATATATATATATATATATATATATATATATATATATATATATATATATATATATATATATATATATATATATATATATATATATATATATAANATATATATATATATATATATATATATATATATATATATATATATATATATATATATATATATATATATATATATATATATATATATATATATATATAAAATTTGATTTGAGAGATAATAATTAATATCATTATTATCAATTAAAAATAATATTTTTCCATTTTTAAAGTCAATCTAAAATAATAATTGTTACATTTTTTCTCTTCTTTTCAATATGAGCACTCCACCACCTATTCCAAAAAATCAGCCTAGGGGGAGGCCCCCCAAAATCACCCTAGAGATCCTTTATGATTATATGGAATCAATAGAAAAAACGAGAGAAAAGAGAGATTCCAAAATCCAAATAGAGTTAGAATCATTAGAAAAAAAGAGTGAAGAAAGAGACGCAAAACTCCAAATAGAGCTAGAGGCGATGATTGACAAAAAAAAATTAGACTCTTCAAAGATACAATTCAAATTCAAATAGAAGATAGATTCTTAGGGTTCAAGAGTGAATTGCAGACAATGAATGATAGGATTCAAGAAATGGAAAAACATAAACAATCAACCCAAAAATGAGAGGTTGAAAAAATCACAACTTGAGAAATAGGATTAAACAACTAGAAGAAAAACTAAACAACAAATTGACCCTTAGTAATCTGGAAAACAAATTGGATATCAAACCCATAAAAGAGGAAATGAATAAGCTAATCAAATTGGACCATGAGCTTAACAAAAGATCCTTGAACCTCATAATTTTTGGTATAAAAGAACAACAAGAGGAGGATACACTAGCAATAGTAAAAGAAGAATTAAATAATAAATCACAAATTGATACAACTTACCTCGTAGAAGCAAAGAGGCTAGGAAAAATAATTGATCTCAAAGATAGGTTGATCTGTGTTAAAGTAAGTTGTAATGGCCATAAATATAGCATACTCAGTAAATCTCTGATATTAAAAGGGTTAGGAATATTTATAAATGAAGACCTCATTCCTGATGACCAAGTTGAATTAAGGAAGGAAGTTCAAAAGGCAAAAGAAGCCAAGCAAGAAGGAAAATGGGCAATAATTAGAAATCAAAAAGTTATTGTTAGGGATAGAGACCAGAAGGATAATAATAAATAGGAATTTAGGACACTCGAGATCCTTTTTTGGAACTGTCGTGACTTTTCATGGCACAAAGGTCATATTTTAAGTTGGATCCCGAGTGATATTGATATTAATTTTCTTGTTGAAACATGGGAGCATGAGGATTCTAAGGTCCCTAACATAGAAGGATTTGTCTTGTGGTTGGCGTGGAACAAAAAATCCCACCATAGAGGGATAAGAGGCATAGCTTGTTATATTATAAAGATCATTTCTCCTCACATTCAACTTCATAAGATTGACCCTCTCAATCAATACATTTGGATAGAAATTTCATACACCAATGCTAAGAATGTGTATATAGCAATTTGTTATTTTACACCCATTAATTCTACTTTTTATAAGAAAAACAATCGTCTCGCAAATAGGAAAGCTAAGGACATTGAAGGCTACCAAGCTGAAATTTTTAAAATAAAAGGGCCAATCCTTATCCCTCAGATACACAAGATCTTCAATTTAGCAGTCAAGCAGGGCTTCCTTAAACCCTGAACGCAAAGCCTCATTGTTCCTATTTTTAAAAATGGGGATAGAAACATTCTCTCTAATTATAGGACCATTATGATTAGCTTGATTTTAGCCAAGCTTTATGGAATTATTTTGGAAAAGAAGATTAGCCTTTGGCTAGAAAGTCACGGTAAAATAGCTAAAGGCCAGGCCGGTTTTAGGAGATATCATTTAACTGTGGACCATCCTGTTACCTTTAGGATCATTGCAGAGGAATTCCACAATACTAAAACCAATCGTTTTTGTTGTTTTGTTGACTTTATAAAATCTTTTGACATGGTTCCTAGGAAAAACCTTTGGAATAGGTTTGAAGAGATAAAAGTGCCTCTCGAGTTGAGGGTTGTTGCAATAAGGACGTATGAGAATGTTATTTATAAGTTTAAAAACATTGAGGGTTGGTCAAAAGAGATTAACTACAATATTGGAGTCAAACAAGGTTTTCCTTATCCCCTACCCTTTTTGGCATATACATTGACAAGTTAGAAGGTTTCTTCGAAAAAGCAGGTGGTGTCCACCCTATTCTCACTGGTATAGTAATCAATCTTCTTCTTTATTCCGATGACATCATTCTTATGGCAAGGGTTCCCCATGATCTTGAAAACCAACTAAGAATCCTCAAGGATTTTTTTCTCTAGTATGGGTATGACTATTAATATTGATAAGAATAAGGTCATGATTATTAAATCCAATAAGATCACTTATGATACCTTCGTATATGACAACAACTTGGAGGAAGTGAATTCATACAATTATCTTGGAATTTATATTCACCACAAGCTCAAATGGAATTATAGCATTGAGAAAAGAATTATTGGGGGATGGAAAACTTATTATGGGATTGAAATCAATTGTAAATCAGTTGATCTTTGGAGTTGGGATAAGAAGAAACTCATCTTTGAGCTTCTTGTTACACATGTTATTCTTTATGGATGTGAAGTCTGGGGCTGTAGTATCTATCGTGAGTCCTGGAGAAAGATAGATCAAATACAAAAGAATTTTATAGTCTATAATCTTAAAATTAAAGGAAATACGCCCTATCACATCCTCCTCTTAGAAACAATCCTCTCCCCCATTGAGTGCATGGCTATGACTAGATACCTAATGTATAAAAACAATTTAAACAACATGGAAGACAAGAGGCTTCCTAAAATTTCTTCAAAATCGAGTCGTAACCACCATCGACTCAAGCGAGGATGGCATAAATATTCTCTATCTTGGCTAAACTATTGGGGAATCATGGAAGACACCATTTTACAGAATAAAGATACTATTAAAAAAATTGTCAAATCAAAATTTAAGGAGAAAATGTGGTGTGATAAAGAGTTAGAGGGAAGAAGAAAATTGAGGTATTATAAGGATGTAATCAACCCTAATTTAGAAGATCAAAATTATATATTTGTTTTTCCAAGTGTAAAGAAAAAAATAAGCACTGTTAAGATAAGAACACATTCTCACGAGCTCCATAGTTAAACTGGGCATTGGTCAATTCCTAAAACGCCATGGGATGAAAGCGTGTGTCACATTTGTGACACTGAGAAGGTTGAATAAGAAAAACACTTTCTCTTAGATTGTCCAGCCTATACCTAGATTAGATCTCATTTTCAAAATATTTTTCACACTACCAACCTTCCTAACCTCTTAACTCAACAAAACTATGGTGATATTGGAAAGCTTCTCTTAATGTTTTTCGAGCACAGAAACAAAATTCTAAAGAATCACAAGTAATCACTTACCCCTCTTAAGGTCCGATAAACCAATTTGGTCTGAGTGGACCTTCACTTACCCCTCTTAAGGTCCGATAAACCAATTTGGTCTGAGTGGACCATCATCATCATCATCATCAATTTATATATTTATTATTTAATTGAAAATTTTTAATAAATTTAATTTGAATTTGAAAAAAAATTATAACAATTTTAAATTAATCTTCCTCCTCTTATTTCCTTTTCCCTCCAACCCCAACCACATTTTTTCATTTCCTGCTTGCTCTCTTAATCTTTTTAGTTTTATCATTATCTTCACAAAAAAAACCCTAAGTTCTCATAATTTATTTCCTCTATATCATCTTCTTCTCTATTATTTATTTCATATTTTATTTTTTATTTTTTATTTTAATTCTTATTATTTTATGGTTTTATATTACAATATGAATATGATAGTAGCATACCATTATTATCTCCTTTTATTTTTATTTTTATACTTTATTTATCATTATATTATATTATCTTATAATATATTATATTATTATTTTACATTATATTAAAGTCTTTAAAACCTTTATTTTCATTTCTATACTTTTGTTTATCATTAGATTATAATATATTATTATTATTATTTTATATTATATTATATGATAACCCCATTTCAATTTGTAATTTTTATGTCTTCAACAATTTTTTGCTTCAATTTGACCAATCTTCCTTCTTCATTTTTCCCTATATCCTTTAACATCTTTTTAAAATTATTTATAATCAATTTCCAAGCCCCTTTTTTAATACTTTTCTTACTAGCTCAACAAGTATTTATATTTTTTATTAATTATTTTATCAATAAATTAATTCCCTTCCTTTACTTAATTAATTGTATTTAGATTTTTTTATTAATTATTTTATCAATAAATCAATTCTCCTCCTTTACTTAATTTCAACTGGTCTATTGATTTTGTCATTTCATTTATTTCCCTAATTCTTCTTTAACAGTAATGTTATAATCCTAATTTGCACCACACGTGCAAACTTGGCATCAGGGCATCTTATTTACTATTTTTGCCAAGCCAATACAAAACTGTTTTTCTTAAAAATACAATTTTTGAAGATGTCCGTGCCCTGCACCACAAATGTCTGTGTATGTATGCTAGTTGCACCTCTACTACCCACGTACATACGCTAGTTGCACCATTACAACCCACGTATACCCGCAAAATTTTCAAAAATTAAAAAGTTGCAAGGGATTTGTTGAGATTACAGGCTATTGGGTAGTTTCCCAACCAATTGACTGCCTATCACTCGTCACCCAACCAAATAACCATCTTTTTGTCATATAAAAAGAGGTGTTGGGGTCTCATTCCAAGGAGAAACATAGCTATAGTGAAACTCTGCCCATTTCATTTCCCCCCCTTGCCCCAATAATTTGTAGCCACATTGTGAGTTTTGAGCCAGAATTCCCTATTCTTGCCCTTTTTCCTCATCCATAAACCTATGCCCATTCTATAGAGAGAAGTGTGAGAGAATAAAGATACGTGGAAGTAGTTGGAGCTTGGTAAAGAGGGGCCCAGGAACGGTTTGGAGGAGCAATCGTCCATCTCATTTTGTAAGTAACTCTGTGAGATTAATTTAAAGAAGTACTTTTTTCGTCTCGCCATACGATGTGTTCAATCTTCATGTTTGATTTACATTTTGTTATGACATCTAACCTACTAGTTCATATATAGAATGCATGTTCATAGTTTATTGTTTTTCTTTTGGTGAATGCAAGTCAACCTTGGGAGGAGATTTGCAGTCGAGAAGCAACCGAAAGCATTGGGATCGACACCAAACACAGAGTTTAAGGTAAGACTATCGAATCCCTATACTTTGTACTTTATGCATGAATGTGGGGTGTTGTCGAGATAGTTGTTAAAAGTAGGAGACTTTAGACAATTAGCTATGCCTGCACTTTAGAACCCTAGTGTGGTCCGTAGGGGGGTTTTCCCACTATAGCAGGTAACATTCCCTTCTACCTCTTTAAATACATTTTTGGCGCTTGTTTCCTAAATATGAGCTTTATGTTTGTCCCTAATGATGGGTGATGATGGGTGGAGTGTCCATTGGAAACGTTGGAGGTTTCAAAACCAGATACACATAAAAATTTATCCAAAAACATTCTTTAACATTATTTCTAACTATGAAAACTTACATGCTCAGACTCATCAAAATAATAGAAGTAATAAAATTTAATTCTTGTAATTTGTTGATTTGAATTTTTGTTTTGTTTTTCTTCTAAAATACTTACTATTCTTAGATAGTATGATAAAATGATTCATTATAGGAGAAAACTGAAGCACATGTAGACAATTCTTTAGATTTTTTATTTTATTTTTTTATAACAAATATCAACATTTTGATGATGTGACATCTTAGCATACATTACAAGTTAATTTGGAGGTCGCGGGTTCAAATCCAAAGGGTGGTAGGGTATGTATACCTTTGTAATCTTTAGTAGTCAAATCCCTGCAAGGAGGAGGTCCCTTGTCCCACAAACAAAGGGGTCTCATACACCAATTTGGTGCCTGGCTTGGTTATATATATATATCAAAAAATGAGGGTTGACCACTTAGTTTATGTCAATATAGTGTCATTGTGTATAAACAAAATTTCCACTCCTCCAATATACCTTTGGGTCTTTGGCCTAACATGTTTCCTTATGTGTGAGGAATATGAGCTCTTAACTAAAACAATTTTAATACATACTTGATGACTGGTCATTTCAACCTAAATTCATTCTCCTACTATCATAGTTAAGCGACTTGTAAATGGGAAAGCTAAGGACATTGAAGGCTACCAAGATGAAATTTTTTAAATCAAAGAGTTTATCCTCATTCCTCACATGCACAAGCTCGTCAATTTAGCAGTCAGGAAGGGATTCTCTAAACCCTCGACGCAAAGCCTCATTATTCATATCTTTAAAAATGGGAATAGAAACATTCCCTCTAATTATAGGACAATTATGATTAGCCCAATCTTTGGCAAGTTTTATGGAATTATTTTGGAAAAGAATATTAGCCTTTGGCTAGAAAGTCATAGTAAAAGAGCTAAAGGTCAAGTTGGGTTTAGGAGATATCATTCAACTGTGGACCATATTTTTACCTGTAGGATCATTGCAGAGGAGTTTCGTAATACTAAAACCAATATTTTTTGTTGTTTTTTTACTTTAGAAAATCTTTTGATATGGTTCCCAAGAAAAACCTTTGGAACAGGTTGGAAGAGATAAAATTTCCTTTTAAGTTGACGGTTGTTACAATAAGGTTGTATGAGAAAGTTGTTGTCAAGTTTAAGAACATTGAGGGCTGGTTGAAAGAGATTAACTACATCATTGGAGTCAATCAAGGTTGTCCCTTGTCCCCTACCCTTTTTGGCATATAAATTGACAAGTTAGAAGATTGCTTGGAAGAATCAGGTGTGGCAGCCCTACTCTCACTGGTATAGTCATCAATATTCTTCTTTATGCTGATGATATTGTTCTTATGGCGAGGAGTCCCCACAATATTGAAAAGCAACTAAAAATTCTCAAGGATTTTTGCTCCAATACGGGTATGACTGTTAATACTGAGAAGACTAAGGTCATGATAATTAAATACAATAAGATCACTTTTGATACCTTCGTATATGAAAACAACAACTTGGAGGAAGTGAATTCATACAAATATATTGGAATCAATATTCACCACAAGCTCAATTGGAATTATAACATTGAGAAAAGGATTATTGGGGGATAGAAAGCTTATTATGGGCTTGAAAAAAATTGCCAATTAGTCGAACTTTGGATATGGGATAAGAATAAACTCCTCTTTGAGACTTGTGTTACGCCAATTATTCAATATGGATGTGAATTCCGGGGATGCAATATCTCTCGTGAATCCTAGAGAAAGATAGAGCAAATCTAAAAGAATTTTATAACTTATAATCTCAAAATTAGAGGAAATATGCCATATCCTATCCTCCTCTTAGAGGTAATCCTTTCCCCCATTGAGAGCATAGCTATGACTAGATACCTAATGTATAAGAACAAGTTAAACAACATGGAATACAAGAGGCTTCCTAAAATTGCTTCAAAATCTCGTCGTAACCACCTTTTGACTCAAGTGAGGGTGGCATAAATATGTCGAGTCTTGGCTAAGTCATTGGGGAATAATGGAAGAGACCATTTTGCAAAATAAGGATAATATTAAAAATATCATTAAATCAAAATTTGAGAAAATGTGGTGTTACAAAGAGTAGGAAAAAAGAAAATTAAGCTATTTTAAGGATGTAATCTCTATGTTTTGACAAGTGTACAAAGAAAAAAAAAAGCATTGCTAAGATAAGAACAAATTCTCATGAGCTCCATAGTGAAACTGGGTGTTGGTCAATTCCTAAAATTCCATGGGATGAAAGAGTGTGTCACCTTTGTGACACTAAGAAGGTTGACGATGAAAATCACTTTCTCTTAGACTGTCCAACCTATACCAAGATTAGATCTCAATTTTAAAATATTTGTCACACTACTAACCTTCATAGTCTTTTAACTCAACAAAACTATGGTGATCTTGGAAAGCTTATCTTAATATTTTTCTAGCACAGAAACAAAATTCTAAAGAATTGCAAGTAATCTCTTACCCTCTTAAGGTTCGATAGACCAATTTGATCTCAGTGGATGTTAATCATCATCATCATCATTATGAAATCATACACTTTCAAACAAAACATGTAGCTTTAATCACATACACCAAAAAAAATACTACCATCTTAAATCATAATAATTTTTTATCACTTAAACAACCAAAATCTTTAATTACAAAACTAAGGTTACATTTTAACCTAATTATAATAAAATATATGTAAAGTTTAAATATAAGTTTATATTGTTTAATTATTTATGTATTATTTGATTTTACTTTATATAACAAAGTGGATAAAGCATCACTAGATTGATTCGTGTGGATTAATTTGAGTTTCTATCATGTAAACATTGACATTATCTAAAAAATAATTGGCATTGATCAATGATCAAGCTATTGTTGTGTAAATAAGAAAGTTATTATTGTTGTGTAAATAAGAAAGTTATTGATAAATATCTACAACAAGTACAATATCTCATTAATATATGTGTAAAACAAGATGACGGAAACACATCTTAAAGATTGTAAATGGGGTTTAGCATCCAACTACTTTATAATTCATTCATGAAAAAAAAAAATTGATTTAAAAGGGTAGATGCTATCCTTGCAAACAGAAGAAACACACAAGCATTTTCAGTATTCCCTTTTTATTTATTTATTTAAACCTGCAACTCAGTTGTTGTAGTTTAATATATTTCCTTTTTCAAAAACCATACTAAAGGTAAGGGAATTGGATGTCATCGTAACCAAACAAAAGGAATGTTCAAAGCGAATGGAATAGAACTCGACCTGATATTCCCCATCTCCAATAGTTCATTAATGGCCTTTTCAATCTTGTAATTGAATTTCTTCGGATGTCTATAGGGAGTGGTGATCACAGGTTTGGCTCCCTCTTCCAATTCAATAGTGTGCTCAAATCCTCTATCGGGTGATCTCCCTGGAGGTATCTTCCCAAAGGCTCGGTTGTGTTGTTGGTTGTGGAGCCTGATTATCTTCCTGATTCAAAGGTCCTTGCTTTCAGCCGTGTTTATACCCCATGAAGTATTTACACCCCAGAAGTATGTACACTCTTCCACGCGGGGGAGTGCAGAGGGGGGGTACCCCCTCTGCGGGGTTCGGGGGGTCTGGGGGCAAGCGAGCCCCCGAAGCAAAAATTGCCTTATAAAAGTATATTGTAATTTCATTGTAAATCT
>ML823873.1:31312-51104 GCA_009831015.1 Picea engelmannii
ATTTTCATATTCATTTTACATTGCATTTTTTTTTAAATTATATATTTAAAAAAATTAAATATTATAATATATTGTATTTAAAAAATCACAACTATCAAAATTTTTTCTATATAAATATAATATTTATGTTTTTTCAAAACTATTACAAATATCAAAGTTCAATCATTTTAATTCATTCTAATGTAATTTAAAAAATCACAATTATCAAAAATTTTCCTATTTGTATTTTTTCAAAATTATTACAAATATCAAAGTTTAATCATTCTAATGTAATGAAAAATACAAATAGACAATTAAAATAATATTTGTGTTTTTTCAAAACTATTACAAATATCAAAGTTCAATCATTCTAATATAATGAAATATAGACAATTAAAAAAAGGTTTTTCAACTTTACAAATAATCATTCTAATGTAATGAAAAATACAAATAGACAATTAAAATAATATTTGTGTTTTTTCAAAACTATTACAAATATCAAAGTTCAATCATTCTAATATAATGAAAAATATAAATAGACAATTAAAAAAGGTTTTTGCACCTTTACAAATATTTTTTAATTTAATATAATAATAATTTTCAATTAAAATAATATTTGTGTTTTTTCAAAACTATTACAAATATCAAAGTTCAATCATTCTAATATAATGAAAAATATAAATAGACAATTAAAAAAAGGTTTTTGCACCTTTACAAATATTTTTTAATTTAATATAATAATAATTTTCAATTTAATTTGTGTTTTTTCAAAACTATTACAAATATGAAAAGTCAATCATTGTAATGTAATGAAAAATATAAATAGATAATTAGAAAAAGGCTTTTGCAAATTTACAAATAATTTATAATTTAATATAATAATAATTTATAATTTAATAATAATGAATATGACAAATATGAATAGAAACTAAAAAAGTTTTTTGCAACATTATAAATAATTTATACTTAATGCAATGAATATTTTTTCATCCTAGGAGAGGTTTCAATTATAAAAATACAAGATTATAAAAATATAATATAATGAATATAATAAATATGAATAGAAATTAAAAAGGTTTTTCACCATCATAAATAATTTATATTTAATGTAATGAATATTTTTTCATTTAGGAGAAGTCTCAATTATAAGAATGCAAAATTATAAAAAAAATAAAAAATCATTTAGTGATAAATATAAATAATTTCTATCTTAACTATTTATTTATTTCAATATAAATAAATTATGCTATGGACATTATTCTTATTATTCTTATAAAAGAAGAAGTTTTTTTTAGATGACATAGAGTTTGGGGTTAAGCTGATTAAGCTGCTAGCAAATGGGAGCTGCTAGCAAATGGGAAAGCTAAGGACATTGAAGGCTACCAAGCTGAAATTTTTAAAAACAAAGGGCCAATCCTTATCCCTCACATACACAAGATCTTCAATTTAGCAGTCAAGTAGGGCTTCCCTAAACCCTGGACGCAAAGCCTCATTGTTCCTATTTTTAAAAATTGGGATAGAAACATTCCCTCTAATTATAGGACCATTATGATTAGCCTGATTTTAGCCAAGCTTTATGGAATTATTTTGGAAAAGAAGATTAGCCTTTGGCTAGAAAGTCACAGTAAAAGAGCTAAAGGCTAGGTCGGGTTTAGGAGATATAATTCAACGTTGGACCATCTTGTTACCTTTAGGATCATTGCAGGAGTTACGCAATACAAAAACCAATATTTTTTGTTGTTTTGTTGACTTTAGAAAAGTTTTTGACATGGTTCCTAGGAAAAACCTTTGGAATAGGTTCGAAGAGATAAATGTGCCTCTTTGGAATAGGTTGGAAGAGATAAATGTGACTCTTGAGTTGAGGGCTGCTGCAATAAGGATGTATGAGAACATTATTGCTAAGTTTAAAAACACTAAGGGCTGGTCAAAAGAGATTAACTGCAATATCGGAGTCAAACAAGGATGTCCCTTGTCCCCTACCTTTTTTGGCATATACATTGACAAGTTAGAAGAATGCTTGGAAAAAGCAGGTTGTGTCAGCCCTACTCTCACTGGTATAGTCATCAATCTTTTTCTTTATGATGATGATATCGTTCTTATGGAAAGGATTCCCCATGATTTTGACAACCAATTAAGAATCCTCAAGGATTTTTGCGCCAATATGGGTATGACTGTTAATACTGATAAGACTAAGGTCATGATTATTAAATCTAATAAGATCCCTTATGATACCTTTGTATATGACAACAACAACTTGGAGGAAGTGACTCCATACAAATATATTGGAATTGATATTCACCACAAGCTCAATTGGAATTATACGATTGCGAAAAGGATTATTGGGGGCTGCAAAGCTTATTATGGGCTTGAAAACAATTGTAAATCAGTTGATCTTTGGAGTTGGGATAAAAAGAAACTCCTCTTTGAGACTCTTGTTACACCTGTTATTCTTTATGGATGTGAAGTCTTGTTGAAATGTAACAAGGGATGTCCTCATTCTTGTTTTGTGTTTTGTCAAGGGGGGGGACATAAAGTCATATTTCCTAGACATGTTTTATTTGTAAAGTGACTTTTTAAATAAAGTGATTTTATAAAGTGAATGTACTTTATAACTTAAAGTGATTTTAAGTTGGGGGACCCAAAAGTATTTAATGAGCATTTATTACTTATTTTTTAATTAATGAGGAACATTAAATATGATCCCTAAGATTAGACTTATGATAGCCATTGGATTGAGTTGGTTATGTAAGTTAGGGTTTCTTGGGAAAGAGAAGAGTACATATACATGCTTAGGAATGTGAGAAGAATACACAGTAAAGACAAAGGAGAGAGAGTGATCAGATTTTTGGAGAGTTTAAGAGCACAACTTTCAAAGTTAATTAGAGTGCACATGGTTCCCAAGGCAGTGCAATCATAACAATTTGTACAACAGAAGGAAGGATAGTCCGTACAGTGAGAAGACAGTTCATACAACAAGAGGGAGGCACGATTTCCAAGGAAGAAGTCCATACAGTCCGTATTATACTTGTTGGCACACTTTTCGAGGTAAATTTTGTGCATTTATTGTTGTTGTTTTTATCTGTACAGTGACACGATTTCCCACAAATCGGGTTGCTGTTTGGTTGGCACGTGTAGGCAGTTGAAGCTTGTTGGCACACATTTCTAGAAAGAAATCAGATTGTTGAGATAAGTTCATTTGCATTTCTGATTTACAGTTGGAATTATTAAATTTATGGGTTGTAAGAAATTTCAAATATGCTCTTGAATAATAGAAATAATCTCTCTAGGGTTTTCCCCACGGTGGGGTTTTTTCCCTGGTCATTGGACCAAAAATCACTTGTCTATTTGTTGCCTTATCATAGTATGGGTCAATGATTTACTTGAATTAAGTGTTTTATCTTTCAGTTGCTTTCGGTTTTAAAGGCATTTATTAAAAGACTAAAATCTCAGGTTAGTCAAGTGTTTGACGAAATGTGTGAATGAGATATTTATTATTTTGTCATTAAAAATCTTCATGGTATCAGAGCAAGGACTCTGTAAGAAGTGCATTGTGTAGAATTTGATTTCAAAGTTGGGAAAAAGGGGAATAGTTGTTTGAATATGGCTTCCATCAAACTTGAACACCAGTTAGATGGCATTTCTAACTATTTGCAATGGAAGGTTAGAATGAAAACTATTTTTAAAGAAAATAAATTGTGGGCTCTTGTCACTACTGTGATAGTTCCTCCCTCCAACGATCCTATTTCCTTGGATATACATGAATTCAAAGAGGCCAAATCCCAGAGACTCATTTTGGATGGAGTAAGGGATCTACTCATCCCACACCTGGTTGAAAAGAAGACAACCAAAGAAATGTGGGAGGCATTGAAAAACCTATACGAGGCTAAAAATGAAAACCTTAAGATGACACTCAAAGATAAACTTCATTCAATCAATATGACCATGGGTGAGAGTGTGGTTCCATATCTTACCCAATTGGCACAAGTTAAGGATGAACTAGCAGCTGTGGGGGAAGTCATCTCAGATTCAGAGCTTGTGAGGATACACATGAAAAACTTCAAGATTGGAGTAGACTTTGGGATGATTTCACTCAGGAGGAGATCCGGGTGAATGGAGAGAAGGGAAGAGAGGGAGCTACTGAAGAGAACTTTTCTCTTTTGTCAAAGGGCAAGGGAAAAGGTAAGAAGGGTTCCAGGATTGACATCAACAAAGTTCGTTGCTTTGCATGCAATGACTATGGCCACTATGCAACACAGTGTCCCAAAAGGAAGGGGACAAAGGAGAAGGAGAAGGAGAAACAAGTAGCAGCCTCTGCAGAGGTAAATGACTTTAGTGAGAAGTTTGAGAAAGCGTTTTCTCTTGTTTCCATTGTTTCTAGTGGAAACAGTAACAACTTTGAATTTGACAGGACTTGGACAGTGGACAGTGGGGCCACTAGTCATATGATAGGATTGTTGGACTCATTTCTGTTCATATCTAAGATTGGTCCTGGTCATGTCATGAATGGGACTCACCAGATCAGAGAATTCGACAGTGCCATGTTTCTGTTGGACTTCGGAGAGACCTTGGAAGTTGAAGGGGTGTTGTTTGTACTAGGGTCGAGAGTTAATCTCCTCTCAGTCTTGGATCTGGAGGATGTTGGATATGTAATCACTTTCGAACATGGTTATGTTCATATTCATGTAGTAGATGAGGTTACTGTCATGACAGTTCTGATTGGAGAACGGAGAGGCAAAGTATACACAGTGCTTGGCCAACATGTGAGATGTCAGTCAGGTTGGATATCTGGCTCAAAGGGAGAGAAAGAAGCTCAAAGGACTGAAGGTGCACCCGAATGTCAGTCCTCAGTTCAAGGATCTAGTACTAGAAGAAAGATAAACTAGTATGAGTTAAGCCAGATAGAAAATGCTCAGAGACGAGACTGGATTTCTCGAAGCATCAGTAAAAGACACAGTTCCACCAGACCAGTTTAGATGCAGCATTCAGGTTCAGAGGGAGCAACCACTTTAGATAGATTGGAGTTTGAGAATGGTCCTGGAAGTGGTAATGTCAGGAGGACCTCCCTCGTTAAGAGGGAGTGTTGAAATGTAACAAGGGATGTCCTTATTCATGTTTTGTGTTTTTTCATGGGGGGGACATAAAGTCATATTTCCTAGACATGTTTTAATTGTAAAGTGACTTTTTAAATAAAGTGCTTTTATAAAGTGAATGTACTTTATAACTTAAAGTGATTTTAAGTTGTGGGACCCAAAAGTATTTAATGAGCAATTATTACTTATTTTGTAATTAATGAGGAGCATTAAATATGAGCCCTCAGATTAGACTTATGATAGCCATTAGATTGAGTTGGTTATGTAAGTTAGGGTTTCTTGGGAAAAGAGAAGAGTACATATACATGCTTAGGAATGTGAGAAGAACACATAGTAAAGACAAAGGAGAGAGAGATTAGATTTCTGAAGAGTTTAAGAGCACAGTTTTCAAAGTTAATTAGAGTGCACGGTTCCTTGGGAAGTGCAATCATAACAGTCCGTACAACAGAAGGAAGGACAATCCGTACAGTGAAAAGACAGTCTGTACAACAAGAGGGAGGCACGATTTCCAAGGAATAAGTCTGTGCAGTCTGTACTGTACTTGTTGACATGCTTTCTGAGGCAGATTTTGTGCATTTATTGATGTTGTTTTTATCTGTACAGTGACACGATTTCCCAGAAATCGGGCTGCTATTTGGTTGGCACATGTGGGGCAGTTGAAGCTTGCTGGCACAAATTTCTAGAAATAAATCAGATTGTTGAGATAAGTTCATTTACATTTCTGATTTACAGTTGGAATTATTAAATTTCTAGGTTGTAAGAAATTTCAGATCTTCTCTTGAATAATAGAAATAATCTCTCTAGGGTTTTCCCCATGGTGGGGTTTTTGCCTTGGTCATTGGACCAAAAATCACTTGTCTATTTGTTGCCTTATCAGAGTATGGGTTAGTGATTTACTTGACTTAAGTGTTTTAGCTTTCAGTTTCTTTCAGTTTTAAAGACATTTACTAAAAGACTAAAATCTTAGGTTAGTCAAGTGTTTGACGAAATGTGTGAATGAGATATTTATTATTTTGTCATTAAAAATCTTCAAGTCCAGGATTGTAGTATCTCTCATGAATCCTGGAGAAACATAGAGCAAATACAAAAGAATTTTATGACCTATAATCTCAAAATTAAAGGAAATACGCCCTATCCTGTCCTCCTCTTAGAAACAAGCTTCTCCCCCATTGAGAGCATGGGTATGACTAGATACCTAATGTATAAGAACAAGTTAAACAACATGGAAGACAAGAGGCTACCTAAAATTGATTCAAAATCAATTCATAACCACCATCGACTCAAGCGAGGATGGCATAAAGACGCTCGGTCTTGGTTAAACTATTGGGGAATCATGGAAGAAAACATTTTGCAGAATAAAGATACTATTAAAAAAAACGTCCAATCAAAATTTAAGGGGAAAATGTGGTGTGATAAAGAGTTAGAGGAAAAAATAAAATTAAGGTATTATAAAGATGTAATCAACCATAATCTAGTAGATCAAAATTATCTATCTGTTTTGTCAAGTGTAAAGAAAAAAATAAGCATTGCTAAGATAAGAACAAATTCTCACAAGCTCCATAATGAAACTAGGTGTTGGTCAATTCCTAAAACGCCATGGGATGAAAGAGTGTGTCATATTTGTGACATTAAGATGGTTGAAGATGAAAAACACTTTCTCTTAGACTGTCCATCCTATACCCATATTAGACTTCATTTTCAGAATATTTATCACACTACCAACCTTCCTAACCCCTTAACTCAACAAAAGTATGGTGATCTTGGAAAACTTCTCTTAATGTTTTTCGAGCACAGAAACAAAATTCTAAAGAATCACAAGTAATCACTTACCCTTTTAAGGTCTAATAGACCAACTCGATTTTAGTGGACGTTAATCATCATCATTATCATCATCAATTTAATTATTATTTATTTCAATATTTTTAATTAAAAATACTTTTATAAATGAAAAATTCAACTATCAGTTATTTCAATGTTTTTAATTAGAAATAAATTAAAATAAAACTTATACTTTTATAAATGGGAAGATTATTTCCTTAACAAAAATATTTTGATCACTCAAATTATTCCAATATTGACAAAATTGCAACTCATTTCGAATGTGCGTTATCATTTAATCACTATCAATATATTTACATAATAGTCTTATTCTAACCCTATGTAGAGCACGTTCAAACTAGATTTACTTAGTGTGGGCTTCATAATAAGTCTTTGGTCTTTGGTGGATAAGTATTTAAAAGAATTGAAGCAATATATTTTGTTTACCATGTGTTTCAAGAAGTTTCTCATTTGCGTATTAAATTAAATTAAATTGTATCCGTAATAAGAAGGGATTTTCATAAAATCCACTTAGACATCTGAGACATTATATGGATATTTTCCTTTGTAGTTATGTGGCACTATTTAGTATAGTTATATAATAATTGCTTTATTTAATTACTTTATTTTTTGGCTTCAATTATATCACTTTATTGTATAATTTTGAAAATGTTCAATATGGACATGCTATTTTATTAGGGTTTGGGTAGTTTTTTCAAATAACATGAATCTATAAGGGAATATTGCAGATTTCTATGCATCATGGATTTCATTTGTTTTTTCATGTTATTAAGATTAAGGTATTAGACATGCATCTTCTATCACGATGGAGAGAGTGGATTCATCAGTAAATTTTATCGAAATTTTGATAAATAGTGGGAGAAAAAAAGAGAAGGGAAAGACGTAAGGTTAATTAGGTGTTTATGGTTGATGATGTGACCTAGGGTGGTAGACAAATTAGGGTAGTTCAATTAGGTCTCAAAAAGAAGTAAATTATAACATAAAATTAACTAAGGCGACTAACTAGGGTTAATTTATCAATCTCCTTTGGTGAGTTAATTGACCTAAATACTCAAGATGAAAGAGAGATGAAAAGGAAGGAATTCACCCAGAAGAATATTGTTATAAATGATAACTTTGATTAGGATAAAGATGAGAGTTGTCATAGGTCTCCAAGAGAGATTTAGTCCACTTGAACAAACCAACACAAGCCTCTACACCTTCCTGCAAAATAGACTTGATCCCAAACTTCGATACAATGCAATAAAAACACCTAGATCTACCATATAAATCATTGATCAATGAAATGATGTATTGTGACCCAAAGTGGCCTCAAAATAGTGGTACATATCTTTCCCTAGATGTGTTAGAACCTCGATCCTTGAGGTAGTAGGGTTGAATATTTGTGCAAGGTGTTGGAGGGGACTAAGCCAATGGATATTCCCTAAGACAAAGCAATAAGCCCTTCAAAAGAGAAACCAAAGCAAATAAAGAGATACATGTAGACGTGTTGGACAACACATGAACAATGATGCAGGGATTTTCCGAGGGTCATAACTTTTGACTTAATTATCCATTTGGGTTGAAATTTTACAGGGAGTTGTGTCTATAAGAGTTCACTGTCATGTTGAGGTGATCTATAGGATTGGACATCGTTTCAACACTTTTTCAGGGCCAAATTCCTTCATATAAGACCTCAAATTGGGGGTTTAGTGTTTTTATAGGAATTTTTAATTTTTAAATTATCAGTTATCTCTTAGTTTAGGAACTTAATCAGAAAAGTAAGTTGATAAATAGTGTGTCTCTAGTTAGCTCTTAGTTATTGGTCATTTTTAGAGTCATGCGAGAATTTCCTAAAATTAGCTATTTTTCTAAAATTGGTTGTTTTTCTAAAATTAGTTGTTTTCGAAAATTTCATATAGTATTTATAAGGGGTTGAACTTCCATTGTAATAGTTAGGATGGAGAAGGAATAGAAGATAGTTATTTTACATTCTCATGTGTTTGTGTGATTTTTAGATCTTGTGAATGAATCCAAGTTTATTGGTTACATCATCTAGTATCAGAGCGGGAAGATGGTTGGGAGAGGAAGAGGAAGAGCGGGGTATCTTTCTCAATGTGCAGAGATATGAAAAAAATCCAAAGGAAAGTAGAAGATATTACAAACATGTTGTATAGTCATAGAATAATAAAAAGAGAAGTGTTTGATGAGGGGACAGTTCGAGGAGATGTAGATCAACATACAAAACATGAAGAAGAACATGAAGAAGAACAATCATAGAGCATGAATCTTGAAGAAATGATGCTTAGGGATCTAGAAGGGAGAAATGATAGGATCAATATGGAAGTTTCAGAATATGTAGGGAATCTTAAACCAGAGGATTTAATAGATTGGTTGAACGTCATGGATAAAACTTTGAATGGAAGCCTATGCTAGAGGAAAAGAAGGTGAAATTTTCATGCACCAAGTTGAAGGGTCACGCCATGATCTGGTGGGATCATGTGCGGAAAGACATAGCAAAAAAAGGAAAAGAAAAAAATAGGACCTAGAGCAAGATGAAAAAATTTGTGAGAAAAAATTATGCCTGTGAACTATGCCCAGACCCTTTTTTGTAGATTTCGGAACTTGAATCAAAACTTGTCCACCATGGTGGAACTCACAAACGAGTTTTATCAGTTGTCCATTCGCGTGGATCACCAAGAAACTGATGAGCAACTGGCTGCAAGGTATGTGAATTATTTAAAATTTTCTATTCAAGATTAACTCAGCATGCATAGGGTTCTGAGCATGGAAGAGGCATACCAATTAGCCTTAAAGGCCAAGGAAAAGAAAAATCGACAATTTTCTCAAAGGAATAAAGGATCAAGGAGAGGTACATTGTCTACCTCACGGGTTTTTTTTAACTATGGAATAGGCGAAACATACCAGGGAGCTGAGAAAGAAAAAGATACTCGAAAAGGTAACATGAATCAGCCACAAGGAAGAGGATTTCATAGGGGTAGAGGCTACAATGGTGGAAAAGGAGGACCTTATGTGTGTTTCAGGTGTGGTGTAGAGGGTCATCAAGCATTTGAATGCCCAAATTATAACATGCAAGAGTTGAAGCAAGGACAACAACGTAGTTTGAACTTGGTCCAAGCTAAGAATGAAGAAGAAGGAGTTGAATCTGAAGTCCGGCCTGATATGGGGGAGAGTCTCATGATACGAAGTTCAATGGTGATTACCGAAAAAGAGCAAAGGCAGAGTAATGGCAATGAATATTTTTGGCTTCGGATAAATATTTTTCTAACTAGATGCACTTCCGGGGGAAAGGTATGTCAAGTTATTGTTCATAGTGACATTTGTGAGAATATGGTTCCAAAGAGATGGTAGATAAGTTGAAATTATGATGTGAAACACATCCCCATCCTTACCAAATTGCATGGTTCGAAAAGGGGAATGAATTCACCATTAATAAAAGATGTTTGATCAATGTTTCCATCGGTAAGACATATAAATATGAAGTATGGTGTGATGTCATTACGATGGATGTATGTCATCTGTTATTGGGGACGCCTTGGAAATATGACATAAAATTCATGCATGATGGAGGAAAAAATACCTACACCTTTTGGAATGATGGATTGAAAGTCGTCTTATTGCCCCTTAAGGATGAGGGAAAAACTGAGAATATGTTGTCAGAAAGAGAGTTTGTTAAGGAAACAAAGGAAATACTATTATACTATGCATTAATTGTGAAAAAAGGAGTCATGGAAGACATACCAATTCATACTAAAGTGGCCAAATTACTAGAAGAATATGTTGATGTTATCCCTAATGAACTACCTGATGGTCTTCCACCAAAGAGGGATATTAAACATCACATTGATATAATCCCAGGATAATATTTACCTAATTAGGAAGCCTATAGGATGATTCATACACCACATGCAGAGCTCAACCAGCAAGTGATAGAACTTATAAAGAAAGGTTTGGTAAGAGAAAGCATGAGTCCATGTGTTGTACCAACATTGTTGACTCCCAAAAAGGATAATACATAGAGTATGTGCACATATAGTAGAGCAATCAATAAAATTACCATGAAATAATGGTTTCCTAAACCATTCTTGGATGACATGATGGATGTGCTAGTTGGATATAAATATTTTGGTAAGATTGATTTGTGAAGTGTGTTGTTCCTGAGTTTATACTTTAAGGCTATAAAGTATACCATCAAGGCATCTGTAAATGTTTAAAGGAATAATTTGAGAATAAGAATTCAAAAGGAAGGGTGAAGCAGAATCAACTTCTCAACTGTCTTTGTCTTGCTTCCTGTTGTTCTTGGATGCTAATGTCTCTCTCAATAGCCGCCCATGAACGTTCTAATTCAACTCGGTTAGTTGCTGTTTGTAAAATGGTATTAAATAGATTCAAGGCAATATTGGTTTGATCTTGAAGGCCTGGTTCAATGTTGGGTTGTCTACTACTTGGAACAGTCATGGAGGATAAAACTTTATTTATTTGTAAAAGGATTTTAATCAAATGTTACTTCAAACTTTCCAGAGATGAGAACAGGAAAAACAATTTTGAAATTCAAAACAGTAACATAAATACATTCGAGGCCGTTTCCTGGATTTGTAACAATTTGAAAATTTTAAACTGACATATAAGTATTATAGAAAAATATGAGGCTTTAATCAAGAAAGAATCTCATATTTCGACAGATAATAATGAAACAAAACGAGGTTTCTAATGAAAGTTAAGTATTAAGGTTCAAAAGATTTACAGGTCTTAAAATCACTGATAGCAATTTTAGAGGAAAAACTGTCAATAATTTGATATCCAAACCAATCTGAAATAGAAATAAAAGATGTAGATAACTTCAAATTGATTATTCATTAGAAAAACATTGAAAAAAAAATACAACAAAATATAATAAACAGGGTTGAAGAACACATAGCTACAAATTTGCAGGATTCAGAATCTCGTTTGTAATCTATATTATGATGTATTGGAAAACTGTTATTACAATCGGCTCTCTCCAAAAAATCCTGAAGCCCTTTCTCAGTCTTTAGAAACTACATTTATACATTTTCATCAAAATTTTCTCGTTGGTGAATAACCAACTTCCTAATATTACGGTTACATATAAAAATAATGTCAACCGTTTACATTTTCTTTCTAATTTCTAATGATAAAAACATTTAAAAAAGATTTTAAGCTTGTATTGGCGAACTTCCTTTCTCTGCTTTAATACATTGAACACACTTTCCCAAAAATTTCACAAAAGTCCTGGGAGCATCTGGTACCTCATTTATTTCAAATAAGAAAAATCTTTTCTGCAGTTCAGGCAAACGATTTTCTATCATCTTCTTCGTGAATTTAATAGTTTTCAACTTTAGATTCGGCGTCACCATCCATTTGTTGATCTTTGTGATATTGATTAGTTTAATTTTTGAAATCTCTATTTTCATTTCCTCCAGCTCTTCTTTGAACCTTAGCTGGTGCTTGGCAATATTAATCTCACCTAATAATCCAGAACAAACATCTGTTCCGATATTCAATGAAGCTCTTTCTAAGAGATTGAAAATTCCCTGGCAATCATCATTGACCTCTCTTGTTATTCTTTTATATTCGGCCAGGTTTTCTTCCCACACTTTTAATATTATGTCCCCTTTAACCTGTTCAGAGATAAATAATTTCTGAATCTTTCCAACTTCTTCCTTTGATTAGAAAGCCACTGCCTTCTGAAAAGTCGTTCTAGCTTCTTTTGCCTCCCTTTCCTTCTGGAAAAAATTCTCCAAAGACTTATTTGTTTCTTGAAAATAATTTTGGATTACTTCCAGATTCAAGAACACTTTATGTTGTTCTTCCTCTATTCTCAAATATATCTCCAATGCTTGTGTCCTGAAATTTTCAAGTTCTACTACTTGATTAGTAATAGAAATAATTTTATTTTGTAAATGTTTATTTTCTTCTCCCAACTTTCGGACCTGTTCCTATGTGACCTATATTATGTGTTTTGCCTCCTCCAAGTCTTTATTCATTTTCTAAATTTCTTTCATATCCTTTAGTCTAGATTGTTCTAGACCCTTTTGTATTCCCCAACTAATATTTCTCTGAGTTTCTTTTAATTTATCTTGCAACTGAATTATTGTTTGGTCTTTTTGTTTGAGCATAGTTGTTAAATTAACAACATAATACATATTTGTTGTTTCTATAGAACCCATTGTACCTGCTAATTCTGTAGCAAATTCTCCATCTTTGAGTTTCTTTCCATCTATAATAACCCTATGATTTTTAATCATCCCCTCTCCTCTTGGATGAATTTCCTGTTTCAAGACTGCTCTCCGCTTTTTACTGAAAAAGTAATCTGATGGGGGGATTTCATCTCTTGAAATCGGCTCTAGATCACTGACATATAAAGCTCCTTCATGGGGGGTTCCAAAAGTTGACTGCAATGGAGTTAAAGAGGTGATAGGACTACCGAGCTCTGTAGATGTTGTTCCTCCTATCTTTTCTGGAACATCCTTCAAGATTTCTGGAGTTGTTTCCAGCTCTTTTCCCCTCTCTGTTCCCGATTCTTTTGTTTGAGAACCCTCTGTGTCTTGGGGAGGTATCTCAGTATTCTTCAACTTGCCTTTGGTATTTTCTTTATCCTGTGTATTAGTTTCAAACCCTGGAGGGGGCCCTTCCTATTCTGGCGGTGGGGTCGAAACTTCACCCTGCAAACTCTTGGGTAGGCAACTTCGCCTATGGCTCTGAAAAGATGCAAATCCGATCTGTGAGTCAGGTGGCATGGCATGTACTCTATTGAGTACTTCTTCATAGGATTTAACATCTTTAAATATATCATCATAAATAGATGCTTCATGTTCATACACCTTTAGATTGCAATGTATGAAATGCCTACTTATTACTTGGTAGGGGTCATATTTTCTGTGCTCAATATCTACTAATTTCACTTCTTCTAATGACTCAGCCTCTACCTTAGAATGGCCTAAATTTAATAAAGAAAATTTCCCAATATGAACAGGGAAAGATGGCCATGATTTCTTCTGAGCTGCTTTTAATTCTAATCCAACACCACCCTTTACTATTTGATGAGCTACCTCCCTGCACACCAATCTGTCCGATAGGAATTTAGGGAGTGCATGAGGGGGAATGGAACAACCATAAACCCTAATGTAGGAAAAACTTTCCTCAATAAACCAGTCGACAACTGCTTTAAGACTTTCTGTGATTGCATCAAAAATGCGAGGGTGTTCACATCCAAACAACATTCTGTGCATAGGAATAATAATAAAATGACAAACCTCGTAAAATGCGTCTTTAGCATTTTCTTCCCAAAGGGCCGAGTGATATTTATGAATGGGTTTTGGATAGGAAATGCTCCAAATCCAATTCATTAATGGAAAGGGAGTCACAAAACAGATTGCATCCATAATGTATGCAGACATATAAAAAGCTGCTGGTTGTCCCTTTGATTTTGTTGCTTTGTAGTTTAAGATTTCTTGTGTTAGGTTATCTGACAAAATATTATTCCAGTTAAAACCATTTCCTTCTGAAGCTTCCTCTAAAAAGGGCACCCAATCTGCATGAAAATGACAGGGATCTTTTCTCCCAAAAAGTCTACATAACATTATGGCTACATATACCATGTATTCATTTAAGGATGTTGTAGCATAAATACCATGGGAATCGGCCCTAAACTTTTCTTGAGACCTCGCCCATCCTCTAATCATATCGGGATACGTCTGGTCTACCTCAATACATTATTTTCTCTGAAACTCTGCTAAAAATTCAGCATTAAAAGTATGTTTAGGATTTGGCGAGAGTTTATACATTACTTGAATGTGCTCTGGTCTGAATGAGCCGACGATAGCTCCTTACTCATTTAAAATTCTCCTTGTTGGGATATTGACCTTATCCAGAGCCCAGCTAATCATATCAGTGTATGCCACGATCCTCGGGCGCGCAACGATCTTATGAAGCTCTGACTCAGCTATGTCCCAGAAATGATTTTCAGAATCATGATGAGCATTCTCAAACTTGTATTCCGACAATTCAGAGATTTGAGTCCAAGATTTAATAGAATCTATAGCATGTGGAGTGGTGTTGGAGATAATATCTCCTTCCTGTGCGTCTTCATTCTTCTTCGGTGCCTTTTTGGGTGCCATGACTTCTGCGTTTAATTGAAAACCTGTTACAAAAAATGGATAAACGAGCTTAGCTTAAAATGAAAACACAGGCATTCAAATGTTTATTTTGAATACATTTAAAAATGAAAAGATTTGCACAACTGTCACGAATTTAAAGCTCTTAATGCGGAAGATATTTTTCCGAGATACGCATTTAATGTCCGTATTTAGGCGCCTTCAGGTTTTTGAATAAAACGAGAAACCTACTTAATCGGAAAGCGAAACATGAATGAACACTTAAATAATGATTACCATTAATCTTGTTTTTGAAAAAAGGTTAATTAGTATTAATCATAGTTTAAAGCTGAAAACTTCATTTTTCGGGGTTTCAGAAATCCTGATGTCAAGAGGTATATCGTCGATGAAAAACGATTTCCGAAATTGCAAAAATGTGAAATCACGATGTTTTAATTAAGATTTAAACACTTTTAGCACATTAATTAATTGAGATTAGACATTTTCAGGATTTTAGAAATCCTGATGTTGAGAAGTATGTTATCAATAAAATCCGATCTTCGAAATCGTGAAATCGTGATGGCTTTCTTTTTTAAACAGGACTTAACTTATCTTAATTAACTAACTAATCATGATTAAGGCCAAAAAAACATTAGTTTAGTTTAACATGAATTGTGGATTGGGGTTTCGTAATTCGGGATTTCGGGAAACATGACGACAGGAGATGTGATCTCACTGAACCGCGAATCCCGAAATCGCGACATAATTATTTTAACCTTTAACCTTTCTTATAAGAGACTAAATTAATTCGTGTTTAAATTCAGATTCCAATGTTTCGGGAAATCGGGGATCGAGATTTCATGATTCGATTTGCATCAAAAATTTGTTTGTAGTAAACCCTGAATCTTGAAAATTCTTTTAAGCTTAATTTAAAAAATCGTTAGTTTAAATTTTAACACGTTTTAAATAATTTTGAAATAAAAAGTGTCGGGAGTCTTATAATTTTTGTAAACCTTTTTCCCTTTCAATATCTGAAAAATTAAGAAAAAACTAAGAAAAAGGCATTGTGTTCTTAGAAATGATACAAAACTCATGTTTTATGAAAAGTCGAAACCCAAAAAAGAAAAATTTAGGCCTTAGGGATAAAAATTTAAGATCTGTTTCAACATAGGCTCCAACTGGGGACCTCGTCTCCTTATGGGACGAGGAGAACATGTAGACTTAGTGCCTTCATAGGGTAAATGGTGTCAAGGGTTTATCACTGCTAAAACTGCTAAAGGAGAGGAAAAAGAGATTTCATTTCAACTTTTGAAAATCTTTTCAAAACTTCTTATTTGCTTTAAACTCAGTTGTAGTCTTCTTCATAATATTCTCCTTCTTGTTTTGAACTTAAGTTAGTATTAAGATGATTACAACAATCTTAGGAAACTCAACAGATTTGTAAATTTTGGCTTGCATCAATCGAAATAAAATTTATAATTTTAATTGGGGAGCTCTATCTTGACTTAAGATGAAAATCCAGTTTCGAAAAACTGGTAACTAGAGTAGAGTGATAGATAAGTATGCCAACCTTACAGACACCTCAGATATTGCTTCGCTGCCAGTGGGCCTGTTCAGTACCCCGGTGAAGTTATCTGTCCCTTTTTTACTAAATTTCCTTTCACCGCTTCGAGTGCTAATTATATATTTATACTCAGATATTGCTTCACTGCCAGCGGGCCTATTCAGTACCCCGGTGAAGTTATCTATTTCTTTAATATTAGACGAGGGCAATCATTTAAATGAATTTCCTTTCATCATCTTTGGGACTAGATGGGGGCAATCAAATATGAATTTCCTTTCACCATCTGTCTTATATTTAGCTTATAAATACGAAGCGGGGGCAATCTGTTGGAAATACTAAAACAACTGAGACGAGGGGGTGAATTAGTTGTTTATGAGCTTAAACAATATTATACCTTTGAAAAATTATTAATCTTCCTTCAAGTGATCATCAACAACATACAACATATGTATAGTAAAAATAAAGACCATCAGTCACACATAAAGTATACACAGAGACAGATTTTCACGAGGAAACCCATAAAGGGAGAAAACCTCTTCTTCTTCGAAATGATAGGCAATCTTTTCAGTTCTGTACATCATTTACAATTGAGCACCAACTCAATGTGAGGCTGCTACCTCTGTTTTACAAGCTGCAACTTGTTTGAGAGCACCAACTCTCTAGTTTCTCTAGAACCCACTAGAAGGAAGCATCAACTCCTTGAATGTTCCAGCACCAACTGGATGGAAGCACCAACTTCCTGAAAGTTCCAGCACCAACTGGATGGAAGCATCAACTTCCAGTTACACGGGCTCCAACCTACATAACAGAGAACACCTGTTCTCCCTAGCACCAATCTGCCACCCTTGTTTCTCTGGCTGCAACCAGATGGAAGCTACAACTTCTTGTGTTCAAGCACCCACTTGAACTTCTAAGGAAAATAGTCCTCCCGAGCACCTCTCAACCTCCCTTGAGTATCAATGGTTAATTAAAAATTCAACTTTACAGATAAAACATTTCTTACCCATCTTTCTTTGTTCTGTAAGTCTGGTCTTATGCAAGCTTTTCTGCTGCTCTTTTCTTCCTCTACCTGTTCAGTAGGTATGCTCTGTATCAACACGTTCTCTCATTCTTCTCTTCTTCAACTCATTCTATTCTTCTGCTCTGCATTTCATCTCATACTTCAAATATCCTCAATCTCCTTCTGCGCATCCTCTCCTTCTCTATTCTTCCAGTTTCATTCTTTTTCACTTCCAGAACAACCAACCTGACACAGTCTCGTTCATCTTGTTTTATACACTCGAACATGACAGTTCAACTTCCCAACTTCTTAGGAAAAATGACGAAAACTGTCCAGCCAACCAAAACGCCAACCGATCGACAACTAATTTGCAATCATGAGTACGTTTCACTAACGGATTTGTAACTGAAAGGTTAATCTGTGAGAAAGAACTGTAACCCTCCGATTACATTCAAGTTTTATCCACACAGTTGGACATGCAGCGAGCAAATCTAGACAATCAGTATCTGTGCTCTTCAGATCCACGGTCAGGATTCGATTCCGGAGCCCCCTTGCCATTCTATCTTTAAGCAGAGGGGGGGGGGGGGTCCGGAATTGGGCGTGCATCTCTCGAGCGGTCAAGATTAAAGTGTCCAGATCAACGAATCTCATGCGATTCCGGACCCCCCTTTCCTTTCTGTCTTTAATACGGGGGGGGGGGTTCGGAATGGTGGAGTATTGACGAAGGGCCCCACTCCTGTCGTGTCACCTTCTGTGTCATTCTCCACATGACCGTGCGACAAGGCTCGACTCCTCCTTGTCCTCTGACATCTGTCCATATCTCGGTGATGTGACCAAGGGCTGTGACCACATCCTTATGTCTCTCCATATTGTGATTCGTGAAACTTTGACATGAGCCATAATCAATGGTCTAGATTCATTGTCGATTCAATGGCTACGATTGCATCGCGACATCGCATATCACGAAATCGGGGTTCTTGAGGTCAAGTGACTTTGTCATTTCAAAGTCCCGATCCCCGATGCCGATGCTCCCCTTTCCACGCGCTAGCCCTATTGGCTATAGGCCTTGGCCCATATGACCGACAACACATGACCTCGAAAAAACCTCTCATCGGGGTTTCGGCGTTTTCGATGTCACCATGCACATGCCTACGGAATTCTCGATCCTCCGATCCCTGATGTGTCCCTTCACACGCTGGCCCTCCCGACTCAGCTCTCGCTCATATGTCTAACTCCCGTGACCACAACCTTATTTCGTCGGGGCTATGGGGTTCGCAAGTTCGAGATGCACGAACTCCTTGCTCCCGCGATCTCCGATATCCCGATATCCAACGACGCTTGATCCTTTGCCACCTGTCCTTGCAGATGGATGATTATGATTAGATCGGGTTTTCCACGATGAAATTCCCCGACTTCTGGTCAACGGTATTGCCGATATCCCGACTCTCGATATGCCGATGGATGGCCTCCCTGTCGGGGCTATTCCCAGTGGCGCTTGATCGCTGCCACGCATCCTCTCCAAGTAGATGGTCCCGATCTCGTCGAGATTTCAGGACTTCCAATGCCCTGGTTCCCTCGATCTTCAGAACTCCGATTCTTTGATGGCCGATGTCCCGATGATGACTCCTCTCGTCGGGATTCCCTCTCCTGCTCACGAGGACTTAACTCCGTCGTACCTTCTGCAGATCTGACGAAAGTCGACGACCCTGCACCAAATCTAAAGGCTCTCGTTCTTTGAGGAAGTTTGAATGGGATCCCACTGTCACTGACTCTTCTCCTCCCAATTATTGCCGCGCTCCTATTCATTACTGTTGTACTCAAGCCTTCACTACAACCTCAATTGTACTTGCCATCAATGACAAGTATACACTGCCACATGTTCGCTGTCTGTTACATATTTACCATCAATCTCCTCCTTTGGCATTGATGGCAACACAAGAACCCACTTGCATTCAGATTCAATTCTCCTCTACATTAGGCCATTCAGACTCGAATCTATTCTCGAAACATTTCGAACTCGACTCCTTTCCCCCCCTTTGACATCAATGTCAAAGAAGAAACAATCTTCCACTGATCTTGTTGCAGAACATACTCCCCCTGTCATCTATAAGCATTTAGGAAATTCACCAGATATTCAATAAGCACTCCCCCTGACCAGGTGCACATATTAGACACAAGAGTTTGTAACCCCCAGTTTTTGACGAAG
>ML823873.1:56421-74422 GCA_009831015.1 Picea engelmannii
CATCAACAACATACAACATATGTATAGTAAAAATAAAGACCATCAGTCACACATAAAGTATACACAGAGACAGATTTTCACGAGGAAACCCATAAAGGGAGAAAACCTCTTCTTCTTCGAAATGATAGGCAGTCTTTTCAGTTTTGTACATCATTTACAATTGAGCACCAACTCAATGTGAGGCTGCTACCTCTGTTTTACAAGCTGCAACTTGTTTGAGAACACCAACTCTCTGGTTTCTCTAGCACCCACTAGAAGGAAGCATCAACTCCCTGAATGTTCCAGCACCAACTGGATGGAAGCACCAACTTCCTGAAAGTTCCAGCACCAATTGGATGGAAGCATCAACTTCCAGTTACACGGGCTCCAACCTGCATAACAGAGAACACATGTTCTCCCTAGCACCAATCTGCCACCCTTGTTTTTCTCGCTGCAACCAGATGGAAGCTACAACTTCCTGTGTTCAAGCACCCACTTGAACTTCTGAGGACAACAGTCCTCCCAAGCACCTCTCAACCTCCCTTGAATATCAATGGTTAATTAAACATTCAACTTTATAGATAAAACAGTTCTTACCCATCTTTCTTTGTTCTGTAAGTCTGGTCTTATGCAAGCTGTTCTGCTGCTCTTTTCTTCCTCTACCTGTTCAGCAGGTATGCTCTGCATCAACATGTGCTCTCATTATTCTCTTCTTCAATTCGTTCTATTCTTTTGCTCTGCATTTCATCTCATACTTCAAATATCCTCAATCTCCTTCTGCATATCCTCTCCTTCTCTATTCTTCCAGTTTCATTCTTTTTCACTTCCAGAACAACCAACCCGACATAGTCTCGTTCATCTTGTTTTATACACTCGAACATGATGGTTCAACTTCCCAACTTCTTAGGCAAAATGACGACAACTGTCCAGCCAACCGAAACGCCAACTGATCGACAACTAATTTGCAATCATGAGTACGTTTCATTAACAGATTTGTAACTGAAAGGTTAATCTGTGAGAAAGAACTGTAACCCTCCGATTACATTCAAGTTTTATCCACACCGTTGGATATGCAGCGAGCAAATCTAGATGGTCAGTATCTGTGCTCTTCAGATCCACGGTCGAGATTCGATTTCGGAGCCCCCTTTCCATTCTATATTTAAGCAGAGGGGGCGGGGGGGTCCGGAATTGGGTGCGCATCTCTCGAGCGGTCAGGAATGAAGTGTCCAGATCAACGACTCTTATGAGATTCTGGACCCCCCTTGCCTTTCTATCTTTAATATGGGGGGGGGTCCGGAATGGTGGAGTATTGATGAAGGGCCCCACTCCTGTCGTTTCACCTTCTGTGTCGTTCTCCACCTGACCGTGTGACAAGGCTCGGCTCCTCCTTGTCCTCTGACATCTATCTATCTCTCGGTGATGTGACCAAGGGTTGTGACCACATCCTAATGTCTCTCCATATTTTGATTCGCAAAACTTTGACATGAGCCATAATCAACGGTCTAGATTCATTGTCGATTCAACGGCTACGATTGCATCGCGACATCGCATATCGCGAAATCAGGGTTCTTGAGGTCAAGTGACTTTGTCATTTCAAAGTCCCGATCCCCGATGCCGATGCGCCCCTTTCCACGTGCTAGCCCTGCTGGCTATAGGCCTTGGCCCATATGACCGACAACACATGACTTTGGACAAACCTCTCATCGGGGTTTCGGCGTTTTCGATGTCACCATGCACATGCCTACGGAATTCTCGATCCTCCGATCCCCGATGTGTCCCTTCACACGCTGGCCCTCTCGGATCAGCTCTCGCTCATATGTCCAACTCCCGTGACCACAACCTTATTCCATCAGGGCTACGGGGTTCACAATTTTGAGATGCACGAACTCCTTGCTCCCAGGATCTCCGATATCCCGATATCTGACGACGCTTGATCCTTTGCCACCTGTCCTTGCAGATGGACGATTCTGATTAGATCGGGTTTTCCACGATGAAATTCCCTGACTTATGGTCAACGGGATTTCCGATATCCCGACTCTCGATATGTCGATGGATGGCCTCCCTGTCGGGGCTGTTCCCAATGGTGCTCGATCGCTGCCACACATCCTATCCAAGTGGACGGTCCCGATCTCGTCGGGATTTCAGGACTTCCAATGCCCTGGTTCCCTCGATCTTGAGAACTTCGATTCTTCGATGGCCGATGTCCCGATGATGACTCCTCTCGTCGGGATTCCCTCTCCTGCTCACGAGGACTTAACTCCCTCACAGATTCTGCAGATCTGATGGAAGTCGGTGACCCTACACCAAATCTAAAGGCTCTCGTTCTTTGAGGAAGTTTGAATGGGATCCCACTGTCACTGACTCTTCTCCTCCCGATTATTGCTGCGCTCCTATTCATTGTTGTTGTACTCAAGCCTTCACTACAACCTCAATTGTACTTTCCATCAATGACAAGTATACATTGTCGCCTGTTCGCTGTCTGTTACATATTTACCAACACAATCAGTGATACTTAAAATATCAGGGGTGGTTATCTGTGTAAAAATTTACAATAGAGGTTTGTCAACCTGTTTTGATTATTCTAGACCAATCTTTTCTCAACTTGCAAAACCCCTTAGTCTGTAGAGAAAAAAGGGAAAGATTATTTTCAGGGGTTATCTTTTGAGCAAGCTTAAATCCTCAGACAAACTGTTAAGAAACCTAAGAGAGTCAGAATCAACCTAAACATAACCACTTTTAGTCAGAGAATAAGAACTATGAAGACTGGTCTTACTAAATTTAACTATTTTTCGATTTCAAAAGTTAATACATAAACTCTCCTACTTCGATGGGAAAACCTAAAAAGGTGAAAAATAGTACTGAGGGTAAAAAAGGAGATGTCCAACAATCTGTAAGCCAAAAAACATAGGTTGTAAATTAAAAAATAACCCTTTGGACTCTTTTCTTAAATATTTTTACTTCGAAATGCCTTTAAAATTGTTCTAAGTGAAACCCTTAAGGTTTAAGTATTATAAAAAAAAAACGTTTTTTATTTACCTATCAGCTTACGGGATAAGCAACGCAATTTTTTTTTTTTTTTTAATTTTTAATATTTATTAAGAAAATGGACTTTGTTGTAACTCATAACTTTGCCTTACCATTATCATTTTTTTTTTTTTTATAAATAACAGAAAGTATTGTCTACCACCTATTTTTTGGCAAATTAATACTCTGAGTTCAAGCTGTCTGTTTGAATCCTGTAAACAAAACAATATAGAAAATATCGATTTTTTTTTTTTTTTTGGTATAAAAACTTAACTAATTTTATTTTATTTTTATTTATTTACAAAATGAGAATAGACTTTCTAAAAATGAAAAACAAAATGGTATATACAATGAGAGTTTCTGGAAATTAATTATTCCATATAATGTTTTAAAAAACGCCCGTTGACAGGGGCATTCAAGATTTTGCCATCCAAATTTTCAAGCAGAAATGAATTTTTTCCTTCAGGAGATGCTACCTTAAATGGTCCGTACCAAATATGATCGAATTTACCATTTTTTCCTGAATCCTCTTTCCGAGCATCCCATCTCAAAACCAGATACCTGGGGAGAAAATTCATGTCCTTGGCTTTATGATCAAATAATACCTTCATGTCATCCTGGTACTTCTGCAACTTTTCATCCACTACCACCTTGTGCTGTTGAACTTCAATCAACTGATTTATCCTTCTTGTGAGAGGATTCGGTTCTTCCTTCTCGTCTTGCTATAGTTTCATTACAGGAAGTGCTAGGTTTATAGGCAACACTACATCTATTCCATATACCATTTGAAAGGGAGAAGTACTGATAGACTTTTTTGTGCCTATCTGATTTGCCCACAGAGCGTATTTTAAATGCAAATGCCAAGACTTTTTATTTTCATTTAACATTTTCTTGATTATACTGATTAAGCTCTTGTTTGAAGATTCTACCAGACCATTTCCCTGAGGATAGTATGTTGTGGAATGACCCATCACAATATTATATTTTTGGCAAAAGCTCACCATTGCCATAGACTTAAAAGCTTGCGCATTGTCTGTGACTATCTTTCTGGGACAACCGAACCTAGACAAGATATTTTCTTCTAAGAAGTCTATAACTACTGAATCAATAGCCTTTCTTGTTGGGATAGCTTCCACCCATTTGGTGAAATTGTCTGTAGAGGTAAGGATCCATCTGTGTAGTCCCCATTGTTGAAAAGGAGTTTCTATCTTGACTGGGACCAATGGCATCGCTGGTAGTTTATGTTTTCCTGCAAAAAATTGGCAAGGGCTGCAAGCTCGTACCTTAGCATTGACATCTGGGAAAAGTTTGGGCCAGTAATAACCAGCCCTCAGGATTTTATATGCCGTATCCCTCCAAGCGTGGTGTCCTCCACATACTCCTTCGTGAAATTGATCTATAACTTCTTCTGTTTCGGACTCGACTAGACAGACCAAGAGGAGGCCAAGCGGGTCTTTCCAATATAATCATTTTTCAGAAATACAGTATTTGATTGCATGCAACTTTAGCGTTCTTTCTTTGGATGGAGACAAGTCAATTTGACATTTCAATGTCAGTAAGTATGTTACTATGTCCTTGTACCAATTCGACGACGCAAATTTCTCCTCGATTCTGTTTTCGACTATTTGGTCCTCAAGTTCATTCACGTCTACCCATTCTTCCTCCTCCTGAGAACTGTTTATCCCAAGAGCTCTGAAATTGGATTCAGCTAAAAGTTTTGCTAAACCTTGCCCCTTTACCAATTTTGTCGGTTTAACCTCCAAATCGAACTCTTGAATTTTAGCAAGCCATCTTCCTCTTTTGCCATCACTATCTACTTGAACCAAAATATCTTTTACAGAACTAGTGGGTACATATGCAATCACTTTAGAATGTAAAACATAAGTTCTGAAAGCTTTCAATGCTTTTACCATAGCATATGCTTGCTTTTCCATTATATTATATTTGAGTTCAACATCTCGAAGTCTTTTGCTAAAAAAGGCTATCGGTTGCTTGAAACCTTCTTCGTTCTTGTGAAGGAGTACAACAACAAATGTGTGTTCAGAGGCAAATGAAAAAATAAGAAAATATTTGAGATAATTGGGGCTCGCTAGTACTGGCGCCTCACTTATAACCTTCTTGATATGGGCAAAGGATGATTTAGCTTCTGCTGTCCATTTTACTTCACTGTTTTTTCTGAGCATATCTGTAATCAATTTCACAATTTCAGCGAAGTTAGGAATAAATCTTCTCAAGAAATTTATTTTTCCTAAAAATGATTGAATTTCTTTCACGTTCCTAGGAATAACTATTGTATCTATAGCTTCTACTCTTTTAGGGTCAATTCTGATTCCATATCGAGATACGATGTGACCCAACATCTTGCCTTCTTGCATAGCGAAATGAGACTTCTTAGGATTTAAGGATAGACCAAACCTGCGACATTTTTCAAATGTCTGTCTGAGATGAATCATATGGTCTTCATCCGATTTAGAGAAAATAGTAAGATCATCCAAATAGATGACTACAAACTTGTCTCGTTCGCCAACGAAAGCAATATCCAGCGCGCGTTGAAAAGTAGCACCTGCATTCATTAGTCCAAACGACATTTTATCGTACATAAACACCTCAAGGAGTGGTAAATGCGGTATTTTCTTTATCGAGATCACTGACAACAATTTGATTGTAACCTGAAAATCCGTCAATCATTGACATCCTATTAGCTCCTACTACTTTTTCAAGAACATGGTCCATTTTAGGTAGAGGATAATTATCTTTGAGAGAAGATTTATTAAGATTCCTGAAATCGACACACAGTCTAATTTCCCCGTTTTTCTTTCTAATCGGGACCAGATTAGATACCCAATCAGAATATCTTAGGGGTACAATTATCTTAGCATCAAGAAGTTTTTTGACTTCTCGTTCGATAACAGGTAATAAAATGGGGTTAAATTGTCGGAGTTTTTGTTTAAAAGGTTTGACACTAGGGGTATCTTATGTTCGATCATAGAAGTGTCATATGTTTTCATTTCTTCATATGACCATGTGAAAACATCTTTGTATTTTATTAAAAACTCCGTGTATTTATCTTTGTTTTCTGTTGATAGATATTTGGATAGTTTAACCGTTCGGGGATTTTCTTTAGTTCCTATATTACAATCTTCAACCTCCTCTGGTTGGGGTTGTAGGGTGGTTTTTGAAGGGATATCATCTTGATTAAAAAGTCTTTCCAAAGGGATTAGACCCTTGGGAATTTGGTTGTTCTTGAGAACAAACATTCGGTGATTTGCAATTTTATTGTGAAATTCTTTAGAATCCTCCCCCTCTTGCATGATCCAAATAGGATCATTTTGATTTTCTTGATCGGTATGCGTTTCTGCAAATTCGTCTAATGATTCTAGAAACTTTCGAAGCTACTCATCGTCTTCAAAAACCTGCCAATGTTGTATGTTATTTGGTATCGAAGGGAGATGTCTCATTTGTATGTGATATTTTAATTTAAAAGCAGTTGGGGGTGTGAAAGTTAATGCATCTTTGGCTAAAGCATCAGCCTGTTGATTTTCAGATCTTGGGACGAAATGAAATTTCACACATGAGAAGAAGTTCTCAATTAAATCCCAGACACAATTCATATAGGACCATAATCTAGGATGCTTAGCCTGGTACTTCCTATTCACCTGTTTTATAATTAACTCGGCATCACCAAAGACTTCGAGTTTCTTAATTTTCATCCTTCTAGCAGCTTCTAATCCTAGCACTAAAGCTTCATACTCGCATACATTGTTTGTACAATCCACATTCCACTAAAGCCTATATGAAAAAGGAATAAAAAATTGATCATCGGGATCCACAAGAAGTGCTCCAGCTCCAGCTCCAAGGAAAGACGAAGCACCATCAAAATACATTTTCCATACACCAGTGCTATATACATTTTTCTCTATTTCTGTTTTTTCAATTTTTTCTTCTATACAATTATCGTCTACATCTACTTCAAAATCGTCATCAATAGATAATATACAATTTCCTAAGTCTTGGTCAACAATATAAACTGGATGATTGTTCGGGTTGTGTGGATCACCTACAGTAAATTCCAACCTAGTCTCTCTGTAAAGACGAGTGAATTGGCCTTCGAAAACTGGAATTGTAGCGTATGTCATATCCAGTTGGAGAGATCCTCCAAGCTTGGCACCCCATGATATATATAATAGCATACCATACTTTGGGGGAATGTCATCAACCACTACATCCATACGAATACTTTTAGCAGGTATTTGAGCCAAACCTACGACTAGGTCTTTAATCATACCTATGCATTTGAATTTCCTCGAATCGAAAGAATATAAGTCACCATAGGGCCTTGTGATTTCAAGACCAAGTTTTTCCATGATTTCCTTTGGCATAACATTGTGGGAAGCTCCGGAATCCAACATATAGTTATGGAGAAGGTGGTCAAACAGGGTTAACATAATATAAAATGGAGCCACGGTGTCTCTTGCACCTTCGAAGTGTGGACCGAAGACTATGTTTGGTTTTTCATCCTCTAAGTTGATGCCTCATGAAATGGAATTGGTGTTGTCCTAATGCAAGAAGGAAGGCCCCTAGCTTTTGAAAGTCAACCACTCAAGGGAAAGGAATTACACAAACCCATTTATGAGAAGGAAATGATGGAAATACTACATGCATTGAAGAAATGGCATCCTTACCTAATAGGTAGGCACTTCAAGGTCAAAACAGATCATGATTGTCCTAAATACTTCTTTGAACAAAGACTATCTTCAGATGAACAACAAAATTGGGTAACCAAGATATTGGGTTATGATTTTGAAATCGTCTATAAAAAAGGGAAGAAAAATTTTGTGGCAGATGCACTCTCAAGAAAGGATGAATATGTTGAGGCATTTCTATGTGATATCTCGATTATCCAACCTGATTGGATAATATAAGCAAGGGATGAATGGAAGAATGACGAAAAAGTGTGGACTCTCATTCAAAAGTTGCAGCAGGATTCCAGTGCATCAGATACATTTACATGGAAAAAGGATTCATTGTGGTACAACGATCGCTTATATTTAAGTAAGAAATCCCAACTCAAACAAAAGGTACTATTGGAATACCACACCTCTCCAGTAGGAGGGCACTCGGGATTTTTGAATACCTACCATAGGTTCAAGAAGGAATTTTTTTGGAATGGCCTTAAAACTGATGTTCAAAGGTTTGCGATAGAATGTTTGGTTTACCAACAAAATAAGGTGGAAACAATTAATACCCCGGGTCTTTTACAACCATTAGCCATCCCAAGTCAGCACTGGGAGGAGGTTTCCATGGATTTCATCACAGGGTTACTGAAGTTTGAAGGAAAGAGTGTCATCATGGTGATTGTTGATAGACTAACCAAGTACACACACTTTTGTGCACTCTCTCTTCCCTTCAAAGCCAGTACAATTGCCACTACATTCATGGAGACATTTCAAAAGATACATGGAATCCCAAATATTATTGTAAGTGACAGAGATCCCATGTTCACTGGACATTTTTGGACAAAATTGTTTTCTTGTTTGGGTACTCAATTGGCTCATAGCTCATCCTATCATCCTCAATCTGATGGAAAAACCAATATAGTGAACAAATGTCTGGAAAGCTACCTTATTTGATTTGTCTCTGATAAACAAACATAATGGTTCAAATGGTTACCCTTGGAAGAATGGTAGTATAACACTTTCTTTCATACTACAACAAAAATTACACCATTTATGGCACTCTATGGATACCACTCTCCTTCCATCACTTCTTCTCTAAAACAAAAATCTAAGGTTCAAGCAATGGAATATCACATCAAGCATCAACAACAAGTTCTCCAAATATTAAAGGACAACCTAACCATGGCACATAATCGCATGGAACAACAAGAATATTAGCATCGTAGTGAAAGAAGTTTTGAAGTAGCAGATTGGGTGTTTTTAAGAATACAACCATACACACAGATGTTCCTCAATCAAGCCAAGAAGGATAATAAATTATCACCAAAGTAATATGTCCCTTATAAGGTGTTGCAAAAGATTTGTACTATGGCATACAAATTGGAGTTGCCTGCATCTTCACGAGTACGCCCAGTTTTCCATGTTTCATGCTTAAAGAAGGTTATAGGTGACAAGATCCTAGTTCAAACTATATTTCCAGAACTTTACGAGGAAGGAAAAATCATATTGGAGCCAGAAGCCATCACTGACACAAGAATTTGCCAACTGAGGAATAGATCCATTTCATCGTATCTCATTAAATGGAGGAAACTACCATTTGAAGATTCCACTTGGGAAGATGAGTCTTTTATATAGAAGCATCCAGATTTACTCAAGCGTTGCGAACAACACTTGTCTCAAGGGGAGGGGCATGTTAAGCCCTAAATAATGGCTCATTGCCCCTTAATTGGGGCATATTACATTAGTAATGTTATTTTATTTATGTCGGATTTAGTCCATTAGTTGTAATTATACCTCCTAGTCTTCTATATATACCAAGGAGACATTTTCATTTGGAATCATCTTGTAATTATACATTTATGTGGGCATAAGGAGGTTGCCCCCTCGAAGAGGCTTATTATCTGAATTTCTCTCTTTTTCAAGGCATTGAGTACTTGTTCTAAGGTTTTTCTATGCTATATTGATATTTGGTTCTTAACACTTCCTTACTTGGTAGGACTTCATGTTTAAAAACTTCCTTCATTTCTCTAAATACCACATCTCAAATATACACAACCTTCTTAGTGTATGGGTTCCAAAGGTTATAACCTTTGAGACCATCTTTATACCCAATAAAGATACACTTGTCATCCTTCTTATCTAGCTTACTCCTCTTTTCCTTTGGAACATGAACATAGGCCTCACAACCAAATACCTTGAGATGTGTGAGAGAAGGCTTCTTACCAGTCCATACCTCTTGTGAAGTCTTGTCATCCAGTGTTGATGAGGGTGATCTATTGACCAGGTAACATGCAATACCCACTGCCTACACCCAGAATTCTTTCCCTAACCCAGCACCACTGATCATGAACATTGCTTTCTTCATCAACATCTTGTTCATCCTTTCTGCAAATCCATTCTATTGAGGTGTATATGGACTATTATTCTACCTTGATATACCGTACTTCTTACAAAATTATTCAAATTCATTCCCGCATAACTCCCCACCATTATATGTCCTCAACACCTTAATTATTTCCTCTGTTTGATTCTCAACAAGAGCCTTAAACTCTTTAAACCTTTCAAATACTTCATCTTTCCTCCTGAGGAAATATATACAAGTATTCCTCGAGAATTCATCTATAAATGAGACATAGTACACATATTTTCCCAATGATGGAACTGAAACAGGTCCAAATACATCACTATGAACTAGCTGTAAAATTCCTTCTTCCCTCATTGCACCAGAGGGGAATCTTACCTGATTTTTCTTCCCATATACACAATGTTCATAGAAATCAAAATCCAGAGATAAATTAGACATACCTTTAAACATACATTTACCTTGTAGTAGTCGAAGACCCTTCTCTCCAATATGCCCCAGTCTTTGATGCCACAACATAACCTTTTCTCGAGAGACTGTAGGAGTTATTTATGTTGGATTACTAAGAGGGGGGGTGAATCAGTAATAGAGAAATATAATCCTTTTTAATCATATAATCCAAGTGAAATATCAATGTAGCATTATCATCCAATAAATGCAGAGTAAATAAGAAATGAACAAATGAACAATCATACACATACACAGTACACCAGTGTTTTACGTGGAAACCCAAAGAGGGAGAAAACCATGGAATGATTTTTCTTATATGTCTTGAAGAATTACATTCATTTGAAGCACCAACTTCATTTTTTTTCTAGCTGCAACTGGAAGGATGCTCCAACCCCCTAGTTTCTTAGGCTACAACCTAAGGGGAGCTCCAACTCCCCAATTCTCTGGCTACAACTAGAAGGAGACGACAACCCCCTATGTTTTCCCTCTACAAATGGAAGGTGGCTACAACCACCTGTCCTTGCCCTGTCCAACTGCCCTGACGTAGAATTATAATGATGAAACCACTATCACACTATCACTGTGAGATATACCACTATACAACTATATCAACCTGTACCACTGACCTGCATCCAACCTGTGCAATTGTCCTGTAATCAATCTCTACCTGAACTGAACATGTATCAACAAATAAACAACAGGTACATGACTTGTAGTGTTGCAACACGCGTATGTATGCACCCTATATTTTATGCATCCCACATATGTACGCGACCAACCTGTTATGCAACCTGCGTATGCTTTCTGAAAACTAGGGTTTTCTTTCTTCTGAAAACTTCTAAGTCGTTGTAACTTCTTTCACATAGATCTGTAACATGTCACTACATCCAGACTGTAACTATACCCTGTGCATGCATCCTCATACATAACCTTTACCCAAAGCATGTATATCTCTCTCTATTCATGTGCCATATAGGTGTGTGTAATCATGAACAAGTATAATAACCCTCACATGATCTATTCATCAAACCCTTTCTAATATTCATCGTCTCAATACATCAACCACTTCACAAATACAAGATCTCAACCATGTACCACAAAAACCCTTAGCCATATGCCAAGAAATACAATATGTGCCTCAAAAAGAAGTATCAATGATAAATATACCAACATTGTATTTTTGTAGATCTGACTTATACATAAGATCCCATGCATCCACTAGTCTCTCTAGGGAGAATTCTCAAATCTCCATAACCATTTCTCATGCATACATCAAAATCCAACTATTCATAGAAATAAGACATACCTTTTGAACCAATGGATATATATGATGTATTTGAGCATTGTAGACCTTTCTAGGAGCTTGATCTCAAAATCTAGAACCTTTTCATCTTCATCTCTTCAAGTTTCCATGGATTTACCAACATGTACGCAACCTAATACACTGCCAATCTGCGTACATACACACGCTAATATATTGTCAGCCTGCATATTGTACGCACCCTAATACACTGTCATTCCATGTACGCCTCATAAACTAGGGTTTTTTTAGTATTCATTGTAATTCTGAAACTTTCACCGACAACCCTTCGTACTACCTCAGAATTCTGCAACTTCAGATGTATAGATGAGTACTTCCAATAAGCCTTACATAACAAAAGATATTCAATGTGTTCAAGTGTGATTAAATGAGAGATCCTTGCCTCTTATTTATACTTTCATGTAGCATCCCACTTTCCTTATTTTAGAGAGCTCTCCATTAAATTTATTATTTAACTAATTTCTTTTGCAAATACTTTGACTTTTTGGGGCTTCTAGATGAGTCATGAGGGTCCTCCAACTTCACACGGCCATAAATCTCTAACCGTGAGGAGTTATATGACGTTCCACATACCATTGGAAATGGCATGACAAGAACTATCGATCTAGGATAGTTTCACTGACAATTTCATTGACCTTCATATCATTATTCCACAATTAAGCATGGGTTCTCTAACCATACTTCTAGGATAACTCAATCTGCAAAGCATCTTCCCATGAGGGATTTCACCATAAGGGGACCACTTTGGATTTCATCCACTTGTACTTCTTATCAGCATGACAAGACAATAATGATTCATCTTTACATCAAACAAAGTTTGACATCAATGACAACCAACCGTAATCAACAATCTCCCCCTTTGGCATTGATGGCAACACTCTAATGCAATACATAAATCATGTCATGCAATATTTAATTCATATCACTCATGCTCCCCCTAGAATCATGCTTTTTCCCTCTGCATCTGATAAATATCTCCCCCTTTTTCATCAATGACAAAGGTATATTTCCATCCAAGGTTGTTCCCCCTAAATGAACTGTCCTCTTTATGGTGCTTCCTCGTGTACATATAAGACATATAAGATAAGCATTAAAAAACATTCATTTTGGAGTATAAATAAATCCGAGTCTCTGGAAAATATTCTCAAAGGATTCCCGTGGAAGTGGTTTTGTAAAGATGTCTTCCACTTGTTCTTTTGTGCCCACATACTCAAATATGATGTTATTTTTTGCAACATGTTCTTGTAGAAAGTGATACTTGATTGGAATGTGATTCATCTTGGAGTGAATCACCAGGTTTTTTGAGATATTGATGGTGCTTGTATTATCACAATAGATTGAATGGTCTCATCATACTCGACCTGTATATCTATCAAAGTTTGTTTCATCGAAAGAACCTGTGTACAACATGGTGTTGCTGCAATATACTTTGCCTAGGATGTAGATAAAGATATTGATGATTGTTTCTTGCTTAGCCATGATACTAAACACTCACCCAAGTAGAACATTACTCCACTGGTGCTTCATCGGACATCAATACAACTTGCCCAATCTACATCTATGTAGGCAATAAGTGATAGATCCTTTCCTTTTGGATTACATAATCCAAACTCTTTTGTTCCTTTAAGATATCTGAAAATCCTCTTCATTGCTGATACATGTGATTCCTTTGGTGCTTCTTGAAATCGTTCCACCTGTCCAACTTCCTACATTACATCTAGTCTATATGTTGTCACATATAGTAGGCTACCAATCATTGACTTGTATTGCCTCTTATCTGTAGACTTTGAATCATCATCTTTGCTCAAATTGCAACCGGTTTGCATGGGAGTTATGATTGGTTTACAATCTTCCATTACAGACCTCTTTAACATTTCTCTGATATACTTGGTTTGAGAAATAAAAATTCCTTTGTTGATTTGATGTATCTAAAGTCCGAGAAAGAAGGATAGTTCTCCAAGTAATTACATTTCAAATTCATTATGCATATCTTTTGCAAATTTCTGGCTTAACCTGTCATCATCACTACCAAAAATAATATCGTCAACATAAAATTCAATTAATAAAATACTATTTTGACTTACCTTGATGTAGAGGTTGTTGTTTGCACTTCCTTTTCTGAACCCTGTCTATTGTAGATATTTATCTAGTCTAGAGTACCATGCTCTAGGAGCTTGTTTTAGACCATACAAGCCCTTCTTTAATTTACACACACAATTTGCATTCTCTGACAACTAAAATACTTCTCATTGTTTAATGTAGACTTCTTCTTCAATTTCCCCATTCAGAAAAGTTGATTTTACGTCCATCTGATACACTTTAATATTTTTGGAGCATGCATAAGCTAAAAGCAATCAGATTGCTTCCATTCTGGAAACTGGGGCAAATGTCTCTTCAAAGTCGATTCCTTCAACCTGTTCATATCCTTACATACCAATCTAGCTTTGTTCCTTGTAACATTTCCATCTTCATTCAATTTATTTATATATACCCACTTTGTGTCGATCACATTCTTATCCTTTGGTCTTGGAACCAATTCCCAAGTGTCATTTTTCTCTATTTGATCCAATTCTTCATCCATGGGCTTATTCCAAAATTCATCCTTGATGGCCTCTTCAAAACAGGTTGGTTCAATCATAGATGTGAGTGCTAGGTGGGTTTGTTCTCGTGGAAGTATTATTCTTCTAGTCTCAACTCCTGCATCTTTGTTTCTGATAATTTGATCTAAAGGATGTTTCTTATGTACTCGTCAGCTAGGTGTCTTTGGAGGCACTTGTTGAACTTTCTCTTCTGCTTATGTCGGATCCTCTTCATTTTCCCCTTATTTTTCATCTTGTTTCTTCTTCGTAAAGTTGTTCTATTGATTCATTTTATTCTTCCTTTAATTCTTGTCTACCTGTTTCATCAATTGTTATGTTGATTCTTTCCACAAATTTGTTCAATCTCATGTTGTAACACTTGTATGCTTTCCTTGTACTTGAGTAACCAACAAGTACTCCTTTGTCCACATGAGAGTCAAACTTTCCCATTCTACCATCTTCTCTTTTGATGTAGCAGTTGCTTCCAAAAACTCTGAAGTGATTCACATTTGTTGGTCTTCCTTTCCATAGCTCGTAGAGAGTTATTTCAGTGTTGTTTCTGAGCATTACTCTGTTTTGAATGTGAACTTTTGTATGCACTTCCTGTGTCCAAAAAATATCTATCAATTTGCAATCCATTAGCATTGTTCGAGCCATTTCCTGTATTGTCATGTTCTTTCTTTCAACAAATCCATTATGTTGAGGTGTTCTAGCAATGAAGAGTTTCCTTTTTATTCCATGACTGCTGCAGTAGTCCCTAAATTCCTTTGAAGTGAACTCTCCTCCATTATCAGATCTCAAGCATTTTATTTTTGAATCCATTTCATTTTCAACCATTTCCTTGTAGATCTTGAAGTTTTCAAAAGCTTTTGACTTATTCTTGAGAAAGAAAACTGCAATCATTCTTGTATAATAATCAACTAATAACATAAAGTATTTCTCACCTTTTAAACCCTTTGTTGTAGTTGGTCCAACTAGATCAATATGCACAATTTCTAATGGTCTTGTCATAGAATATTCCTTTTATTTGAACCTGGTCTTTGTTTGATTTCCTTGTTGACAATGCTTTCATAAAGTGTTGGTTGGTTTCGTGATCTGGGGCATTTCTATGACTGCTTCTCTTTTGCTGACTTTGAATAGGTTATCAAAATGTATGTCACCCATTCTTCTGTTCCATAGCCAACATTCATCTTCCTTTCCTAGACAACACTTTTCATTTACAATTTCACTTAACACATATATGTTTCTTGAAGATCTCGCAGTTGTAGCAATCAATTTTCCTGAAACTTATTTTCTTATCTCACACTTTTTTTAATTGAAAGTAACTTTATGAGCTTGGTCACACATTTGACTCACACATAGAATATTATGTTTCCTATCTTCTACTAGTAGAACATTTTCTTCCTCTGTATTCTTGTTCCCAATTCTGAATGTGCATTTTCTAATGATTTTAGCTGAATCATCATTTTCGAAGGAGACTGGTCCATCTCTTTCCTTTCTTAATGTAAGAAACCTTCATCTATCACCTGTCATGTGTTTTGAACAACCGTTGTCAACATACCAACCACGTTTCTTTTTCTTAGCTTGTAGAGAGAGTGTGCATTCTTCATTGCTATATTGATTCTGCTTTCTTATCCATGTCCTTTTCTGAGGTTCTTGTCTGTGATTATTGTTGTTCTGTTGTGGTTCTCTAGGAGGGATTGTCATTATGCAATATTTGGCCATGTGTCCAAAGTTGTTACACTTGTAGTATTCCACTTCAGTGCTCAATGATTCAAACCTGTTGTAACTTCTTCTATGTGTTTCACTAGGCCTTCTTGGATAACCCTTTTGTGTATGACTTTCAAAGTTGTTTATGTTCCTGTTGTTAGCTCTACAATTCACAGCTTTATTTCCAAAATTCTTACATGCATAACATAAAACAAAAAATATAGTTTGATACCTGGGAGTTGAATATATTCTTAAACGAGGTGCTCTTATGAATCCTTCTTCTTCCTGAGACCTATTTGTTTCTATCGGTCGTTGATTCTGAAATTTGAATCTTCTCGGTGGAGGAGTGTCCCTGTAATTTTCTCTGTAGACCTTCCTATCCCCTTTGATTGTTTCTGCATAGCTTGTTGGATATATTTTGTGTTCTGTTGTTTTGGAGCTTGGTCCCTTTTTTGTATGATTGTATCCAAGTCCGGACTTGTCATGATTAGGCCTTTGATTGTTGATAATGTCATTCAAAACTTTTGAGTTGTTCTGCATATTTTTCTTTTGAAGATCCTTTCTTAATGTGACAATATCTGCTTCCAAATTTTCAATGATCTTGCCTCTTCCTTCTAGTTGTTCTTTGAGTGCTTCTTCAATTATTTTATCCTCTTCAATTTGAACCTTCAAATTTGTGATCATTTGTTCTAATTCTTGAGTGTCTTCTTTCCTGTCTAGTTCCACTTGTACCTTCTTGTTTTTCCTCTTTTCTCTTCTGATAACTTCTATGGCACTCATCAATTCCTCTCGGTAGTAAATTTTTCCCTCTTCAATTTCTTCTTCGGATTCTTCATATTCTACTTCATAGTCTTCTTTATCAGAGTCCTCTACTTCCATGAATAGAACTCTTTTTGTCTCATTGTCACTAACTTCATCTTCATCTGATGATGAGATGTCTTCTTTGGTGCATAAGCTTTTCTTGAAAACTTCCTTTGTGGCTCTTTTGCCTTTATATGTTTGTTTTATTTTTGAGTCACCTTCATCATTTCTCTTTTTCTTATGAGGACATTTATTAGCAAAATGACCAATACCATCACAATTAAAACAAATTAAAGGAAGCTTACCTCTATACCTACCGTCAGTTCCCTTGTTCAGTCTTCTGACAAAGTTGGCCACTTCTCCATCATCTTCTGAGACTTCACTATTGTTTCTATGTTATTTTTCTTGTTGCTTTCCCTTTTTCTTTAATCTTTTGGATGCTTTGAAGGCTGCTTCTTTTACATTAGGATTTTCATGTTCAATTCTCATTTCATATGCTATGAATATTCCATGTAGTTCATCCATGCTTATTGAGTTTAGATATTCTCTTTATTCTAGTGTTGATATCTTAGGGTCAAATCTCATAGGAAGAGATCTTAGTACCTTTTGAACAATTATCGATTCTTTGATTTCTTCTCCCAATCCCATGATTTCATTTACTGTTTCATTGACTTGTAAGAAGTAAGCTGCAATATTCTCATATTCCTTCATCTTTAGTTGTTTGAACTGACCTATGTAAGTTTGAATCTTTGTTACTTTTACTTTTGAATCTCCTTCATAAATATTTCGAAGTTTGTCCCAAATATCTTTAGCAGATTTACAATGTGCAACTTTGGTGAATATCATTTAAACAAGACCATTTAGAAGTGCATTTGTGGCTTTGGAATTATTCTGATAGAGTTTCATTGCCTTGTCATTTGTTGGCGGAATTTTTGGTACTGTGTATCCATCTACAATTGATTGCCAAATTTCAAATCCCCATGCCTGAATATATGTCTTCATCCTTATACTCCAAAATGCATACTTTTTTCCATCAAATTGTGGTATTCCATTTTTATACAAGTTGTTGCTCTCCATGATCAACCTTTGAGTGGTTAAA
>ML823874.1:0-20939 GCA_009831015.1 Picea engelmannii
TAAACAGAAATTAAACAATCACACTTCTAACTAAGGGGTGAATCTTGTGAAGAAGGTGGGCCCTCCCTTCTCACAAGATTCCCCTGAACGAAAAGCTACAGGAGGATACTCAAAGCAGTTTTATATTCATCCGTTGAAATATCGCATTACAGATTGAAGGTACCAAATGCGTCCCGCTTCTCTGGAGTTCTTCAATACCTCAAAACTTGAATCCCTCGAATGGTGATTTCCCCTGAATTTAAAGGGAAAATCCCATCGATACAATCATTACAAGGCAGATCTGAATCCTATACTAAATCGGATCTTCATTCTAAATTAGCATAGGGTGTCCTATTCTCACGCAACTGACTGCTAATACAGGAGCTGGACGAGGCATTGCTGTTACGGCTGGTGTAACGGCTTCTTCACATAGTTGCTGATGCTATTTCAGCATCGCAATTCACGGCCTTCAGCCACGTGAATGCGCTCTTGACTGTGTCGGCCTTGACTGCTAACTGTCAGGACTCGTGTTTCAGCATCGTGGCGGCCTCCTCTGTGTCTCAGCATCTGCACTTCTGAACTTGAGTGACAGCTCCGTTTCAGCATCTGCATCCTCGAACTATGTAGATGCTTCGTGTTTCGGCATATGCGTCCTCAGATGTGTAGCAGCTCCGTGTTTCAGCATCAGTTCAACATCGACTTTAGACAGTTCTGTGTTTCAGCATCGACCTTGAATACTATTCTGCAAATATGGACACTTATGCACTTCTAATCTATGGTTAGGTCCAAAAGTAATGTAAAGTATTATGCAAAACAGATTAAGCATATAATAATGAGAAAGGACATTGTATACCTTGGAATGACCAGATGTAGTGATATTATGAGTCTAAAAACTAGTGATGAAGGGTATAATAATGGTAAAAAGTATGGGCAAAAAAGGTGCAATATGTGGTCCTAACAGCGATAAGGGTTGCAGGGCATACATGATACGAAAGTCGTGATTCTACATTCCTCTGGCCTTCATAATGAACTGATAATAGTTACAACACTTGCAGATGTGACTTCCATTAACTACTTGACTCGACCTGGGGCACGTAGAGACTAACTTTTAACAGGACCCGACTCTCTGGGAACAACATACCCATACCATTCACGCATGTTTCGAATCTAACATCCCTTATCATTTCCAAGGGCCAACCGACCACTTGATGACTTCGACCCCTTCATTGTTACGTACCTGACTTCACATGTTTTGACACATGGGCCATAACTCGACTAAAAACCAACTCTAACTGAAAGGAAAATGGCGGTGTTAACAGTTGGCTCCAACGAGGATGATATCCTCCCCGCGAGGTAGCAAAGAACAATCAACCATGTGCCTGACCATTGGGACTTATTTTGACTCTTTGACACTGCAATATGAAAAACAAAACGCAACCTAAACCTATCGACGTAGCTTAAAAAATACTCAGCATAAACTCAAGGCCTTCACTTCAGGCTTCAATTTTCTGTTGACCTACTGACTCGACACAAAAATAAAACGACTATTTACAATGACATGTGAATTAAACGGATTTTATTTCATCAGATAATGTTTGAGGAACCTGTTGTTTACAGGCCCCCAACCAACGCACTCCCCATTTAGCTCTTCTAGAAAATAAGCATTGTTTATGTGATGTGCATCGATTTTGAATGGACCCGTCCACAAATTATCGAATTTTCCGTGCTTTCCTTTGTCCTCATTTCTCGCATCCCATCTCAACACTAGATCACCCAACCAAAAATCCTTTGGCTTAGAACGCTTGTCAAAGGATTTCTTCATCCTTTCCAGGTGGAGCTGTGATCGATTGTACACATGTTCCCTCATCTACTGTGTGTGAACCAACTAATTTATCCTTATATGCATGTCATTTGGATTAACCTCCTATTATTGCAACAAATTTCTAACAGGAAACCCAGTGTGATAGGGAAAATTGCGTCTGCGTCGTATACGATCTAAAAAGGCGACGTTGAGATGGACTTATTGGTGGTAGCCCGATCTGCCCACAGTGTATAGATAAGCTTTTTATGTCAAGCTTTCTTATTGTTTTGCAGGAGTATTTCGATGATCCTAGTCAAGCTCTTATTTGATGATTATGTTAACCCGTTTCCTTGTGGGTAGTACGTTGTAGAATGCCCCAGGGTTATGTTGTAATCTTGACAAAAATTCTCCATCTTCTTGGACTTGAATGCGGTCGCGTTGTCTGTTTTGATGTTGATGGGGCATATGAATATCGACAAGATGTTCGTCTCCAGAAATTGGATGATGACTGCGTCGGTAGCTTGCTTCGTGGGGATTGCTTCTATCCATTTCGTGAAGTAGTCAATGGTCGTGAGTATCCATTTGTGTTGCGATGAGGATGGAGGATTTATTTCACCTATGAAATCCAAACCTCACTGCATGAATGGTGCTTCGAATGAGATCGACTTTAGTGGCAAGGGTTGCAGCTTTCTTCTTCCGTCGAAAATCTGACACTCGTGGAAACTGGACACTTCTTTGTAGACATATGCAAAGATGGTAGGCCAATAGTAACCTGCTCTTAGGATCTTGTGCGCGGTGGTTTTCCAGTGATGGTGTCCCCTGCAGTCGCCCTTGTGAAATTCTGTTGTGGCTTTCTTCACATCATTTTCCAGCAAACAACTCAACAACATTCCCCCGGGATCTTTCTAGTAGAGTGAGTTATCCAGGATGCATAACTTAACCGCTTTAAGCTTTAGAAATTGGGCCTTGGTATTATTTACGCCCGGAGGGGCCTGAAGATTCTTCAACACATAGATGATGTCTACATACCACCGCGAATCGACGAACTTCTGAGACACCTGCACAGTCCTTTCTTCCTGAGGACTCTTTGACAGATCGACAATGAAATTGATTCCCACAACGTTGCAGTCCGACTACGCCATCAGCCTTCCAATGCCCTGACCCTTGATTAGTTTCGTAGGCTTAATATCAAGGTCATATTCCAGCATGGTCGCTATCCACTTGCCTCTCCTTCCTTCAGGGTCGGGCTGAGTCAGGATATCCTTGACTGAGTTTCTTGGCACGTAAGCAATAACGTGGGAGTGTAAAATGTACGTCCTGAACTCCTTTAGGGATTTTACTAAGACACATGCTTGTTTCTCCATAACGTCATACCTTAGTGGAGCATCCCTCGATGTTCGACTGAAATAGGCTATGGGCTTCTCGAAGTTCTTCTTGTCTTTCTGTAATAGCTCGCCGACAATTGTATGCTCTGAAGCGAATGAAAATAGGATGAAATATTTCATGAAGTCTAGACTGGCTAGCACATGAGCTCTAGTCAGCGCTACCTTGATATCTTCGAATGAATTCCCGGATTTCAGGTTCGACTTGATCTCGTTCCCCTTTCTAAGCATGCAGGTGATATGCTTTATAATCTCTGCCAGGTTTGGGATGAATCTTCTCAAGAAGTTTACTTTTCCCAGGAAGGATTGCACTTCCTTCTTACTGCGTGGAGTGTCGATTTTCAGGATTCCTTCAACCTTGTTGGGGTCTATCTTAATACCTTCTTTCGAGATAATGTGCCTCAATAACTTCCCTTCTTCCATCCCGAAATGTGATTTCTTTGGATTCAACGATATGTCGAACTTCCTGCACTTCTGGAAAAATTTCTTCAGATGCTCGAGGTGTTGTTCATCGGAGGCAGAGTATACCGTGATGTCCTCTAGATAGATCACAATGAACTTGTCCCTTTCGTCAACAAATGCTATGTCCATTGCCTTCTATAAAGTGGCACCAACATTCATCAGGCCGAAAGGCATCTTGGCATACATGAAAGTCCCCCATGGGGTCGTGAAAGCCGTTTTTTATCTGTCGTTTGGGTGGACCATGATTTTATTATACCCCGAAAAACCATCTAACATGGACATCTTCTGGGAGCCCACCACCTTTTGCAGGATATAGTCTGTTTTAGGGAGAGGGTAGTGGTCCTTTAAGGACACTTTGTTCAAGTTTCAGAAGTCCACACATAGTCTTATTTCACCGCTCTTTTTTCTTACAGGTACCAAATTAGCTACCCATTTCGAGAATCTTAAAGAAACGATAATCTTAGCTTCAAACAGTTTCTTTACCTCATTCTCGATCAATGGCAGTAGCAAGGGATTTATCCGTCACAACTTCTGTTTGAACGGCTTCTAATATTCTTTGAGAGGGATGACATGTTGAATTACTTTAGTGTCATACACCTTCAAATCGTCATAACTCCATGTGAAAACGTCGGGGAAATCTTTCATGAACTTGACATAGTCTTGCTTGACCTCTCGACTGAGCGTTTTCGATAATTTGATTATTTTTGGGTTCTCCTCAGTCCCGATGTTGCAATCTTCAATGTCCTCTTCGTTCACAGTGATCTTGGGATTTCTAGCCACGTCATTTTCATCAAACATGTTTTCCAACGGCACTAACCCCTTTGGGATGATGTTATTTTTTAGTTGTACTATGTCCCTTCCCGCTATCTCGTTCTGGAAAGGGTTGTCATTACTACGTGCATTCACGCTCCCATCTTCGTCGCAACAACATTCATCGTCAATGTTTGTATTAGCGAACTCGTCGCTCATTTGGAGAAATATCTCCACCTGCTTGTTGTCCTCAAACACCTGCCAATGACTGATATTATCGGGCACTATTGGCCTTTGTTTGACTTCGATATCATATTTTCTGTTTGGGAAGATGGGGATCTTAAAAATAGGCCGAGGTGTCCAATGCATCGACAATCTAACTTTGCTACCTTGGGATAACAGATAGATCGTACTCTGAAAATTCTTCAAGGAGGTCCAGTGCCAAATTTTTGTACGCTCTCAGCTTGGGGTGTTTGGACTGATATATGCCTTTGACTTAGTTTATAATTAGTTCGAAGTCTCCGTGCATTGCGATCCTCTTTGTGCCTAATTCTTTCAACACCTTCAGGCCCAGAATCAGTGCCTCATACTCTACCATGTTGTTTGTGCATTTGAACACGAGCTTGTATGAGCGCAACTTTGTGCCCACCTTAGGGGGGCTTACCCATATGTCAACACCTTCTCCTTCCTTACTAACAATGCCATCGAAACTCATATTCCATATCTCGTTTTTCGAGTGGTCTTTTGGGTCGGTGCATTCATCTTCTTTCTGCACGGTTTCCTCATCGGTTGTCATGATGGATGTCGACTCTTCCTCTTCAAAACTCAGGTCATTCTAGCATATAGACGAACCAACCTCAGTGTCGATGGAGTATATGGATGGTTATTTGGCTGTGTCTTATTGCTTACCATGTATTTCAGCAGCACTTCTCTGTACAACCATCTATCCTGGCCAAAGATAGGAATGGTGGTGTATGACATGTCCATTTGCAGGGTCCCCTTTAACTTTGTAGCCCACGACCTAGACAACAACATCCCAAACTTAGGGGGTATGTCCGCCACGACCATGTCCATCACCATGTTCTTCGAAGGAATTTGGGCCAATGACACGACCAATTCCTTGATGAGACCCAAGCACTTAACTTTCCTCTAATCAAAAGAGAAAAGGTCCTTATAGGGTCTGGTGATGTCCAAACCCAATTCATCCATGATCACCTTTGGCATGAGGTTGTGCGACGCACCCGAATCAAGTATGGCGTTATGCAGGGTCATGTCATGAACCTTTAGACTAACGTAGAATGGAGGGATGTCCTCAGTATCACATATATCTTCAATGCGCGGACCAAACAAGATAGCAAGGTGATCGTCTTGGACATTCAAAGTATCGGGGGTCCCTCCCATTTTCAACATTTTAATAATTTGCTCCTGATATTCACCCTTTCTGATATTTTGATCTTGGCCATTTCATGCTCAAAGTTAAAGGGAGGACAGACCTTCTCTACCTCTTTTCCACCCACTTCTCAGCTTGCTTCCGGCGTTTTCTTCGGGGCCTCCTCCTTTGACTTTGCCTTTTTAGTCACATCCTTGGTCGTGTTGTTCGGCCTCGGTCGGCTTCTGGAAGGGGTGTTCACCGGATTTTTCCTTATGGGGTCTGTCTGTTGAGCTTCAGTGTGTGCCTTCTTGTTCATGAGGTTATATTTTTTTTGAAATTGCATGATGGCATTCTGGTAACTCTTCTGGAACTCTTCTGTCTCCCAAGACAATGCATCATGTGTTTCCCCAAACAATGCATCATCTGTCTCTAGCATAAAATCGTTGTTTTGGCTCATGTATAGATCATGTTCGCTCTTCCTTAAAAAAACGCGTGGGTTTTTGTCGTCGCAACAATGCATTTCTTCTTTGAACATCTGATCGAAATCGTCGTCGGCGTAATTTTTTTGGAACAGAGGCCTTGTCTATTGGTTGCACTGGTCTCTATGCTCCCTCCATCGGATTTTGGGAGCTTGACCCCTCTTGAGGTTTTGATTTCTGGGCTGGGGGTCCTATTGTTCTCGGGCGGCATGTCTGTTTTCCATAAACATTCTCTCCATCATCTTCTCCATTGTTTTCATCATCAAATCGAACTTATCGTCCGAGGACCGAGATGTCGATGGATTTGCATCTCCTTGGGGATTCTTATCGCCTCTATTGAATCTTTGTTTGATCTTCCCCGACGCCATCATATTTACCTCGACTTTGATCACGTTGCTCATTATCGCGTCTAGATTTGTTGATCTTCTTTCTCTCAATAGCAAGGCGAAATTGTTGTCGAAGGAGTCGGCGTATCACCACTGCACGACCCCGAGGGGTGGCTGGACTTCCACAGGAATCAAGTTATAAACCTTTATGAAACGGGCTAAGAATTATTGCACCATCTCTACCGATGCCTTCTTCATATTATTGTACTGCATTAACAACTGCAAGGGGTTTTTCTTGTCTCCCCACCTAGTAATGAAAGACTTCTTGAACGCAGCGAAGTCTCGAATGCTCGCAGTTGGGAGGACTTTGAACCATTTCCTCACCTCCCCCGAAAAACTCTGTGCAAACAACCTCATTTTCGCATCTCCATAGTCCACCTCCTCTAGGTCGACGAAATCATTAAACTAATCCATATGCCTCTGGGCTGAAACATTCCCTTCAACATCGTAGAGCTTGATCCTCTGGCTGTAATTTTGGGGCAAATCATGCAGTTGGGATGGCAGAACGAGGGGGGGGAATCTAGCGGCCATGGACCTAGGAGGGTTGGGGATTTGAGGGATATTATTAGATATCAGGGCTCAGAATCTCTTCTAGTCGAAAACTATCTCATCCAAGCTGCTTTCCGACTTGGACCTGAACAGGGTTTGCTCGAATAATTCGTCAAACTCAAGGTCATCAATGCTTTTCACGTCATCTTTGGGTAAGGACAAGCTTATGTCCAGGTAATAGAACAGGTCGACGCTTGCTCTCTAGTCCTGCGCAGAATTTTCTCGGGGTCGTACACAGGCTCTATAGGGTTTGCGTCAGGATTTGCTCTACTATAGATCGTCTTTGGAGCCAGGGTTCCTGAACTGCGCTACTTGATGCTACTGGTATTTTTTACTGGAGTCGTCAGGGTAAAGGTTTCAGCATGTACAAATGTTTGTCCCTCTGTTACCCTCAGGGGTCAAGCTACAACGTTAGTCGTTCTCCCAGGGAAAATCTATTCAATTTTGTTCCTGGTAGCGACGCCATAATGTTAGCACTCTGTAAATTTGTTCGACTGATAAATAGATGACAGAGGTAACTTTTTTAGCCAACTTTGAGACCTGAAACTAGCCTTTCGGATCTCGAGAGGGCTCTCTCAAAAGACACTATCTCAGCGCAGGATATGGATTTAAAGTTGTTGGCTAGATTTAACACCTTTGCATAATTAGTTCTGGTTTCATTGGCGTAAGATAGCAAGACCTCGGGCTATGGAGTCAATTCAAGAAAATGATGGAAACAAATGACTCGGTGACTGAACTTGAGAGGATAAAGGCTAAGCGAGCAATAGTCTTCAATTTAAAATCGTTGTGTGTGGCGAGGAGAAAACACAGGAAGCAACTCGGAGCACCGCTGAGGATGAATGCAGAGTTAACTATAGAGGAAATATGTTTTGTCTAAATGGCGCAAACAAGGGGCGTTGCACAGAGAATCTTAGGTTCGAAAATTCGTTCTGATTCAAATAGAAAAAGATATGAATGCAGAAAACAGGAAGCACGTACACAAAGAAAGGAAACAATACATCCAAATGCTACAATTAGAATCTTTTCATCAAAGCTACGGGACTTTTGCATTAAGTTTCGATCGAACTCAAATTACATTCAATAGAGGTTGTCTATACTAATTTTGCCAACCAACCTGGCTTACATTGAAAATATCAAATATATAGGTGAGGGCGCCCCTTGGGATACCTTTATTTTCTAACTAATATCTCTAAAAAATAGGAAACAGATTGTTCTACGTTAAAAAACTCTTTGCATGACGTTTTTTCAAAAATAGACAACAAATACACCTGGCTACATCATCATTGTTTGTAATCTTCCACAGGGATTCGGTTATCGATCAGGTCTCGTCGTGAGAGGGTGATGTGTCAATTCTTTCCTTCGATCAGATATCTGAACGAACAAGTGTTTGTCAGAGTCCCGCTATCTGCTGTAATGACTTGATTTTTGTCGCGTGCTTGTTTGCTAGGAGAATGTGCGCGACAAGTGGCTGCTAACTGTCATGACCATTGGCAAAAATGACAAAATGTCTTAAAGCGATGTCTCTTTAAAAACTGTCAAGATTTGCGTTCTGTTTGCGGATACATGAACGAACTTAGCTAATCTTGTTTCTTCTATCCGCTGGCAAGAGCTGCGCGGGCTTTCTCCTCGACCGCTTCATATTCCCTAGAATACTTTGCATACCTTTCTTCTGACAGCCGTTGTGCTTCGCACAACTGAACAATCGTATCCTGCGCCTCTCTGAGATGTCTTTTGAGCCACGTCATGTTCTCTTCGCGACCTTGTGCAGCTGACACTTCAATGGCCTTTGTCGCTAGTTGTTGTCTCAGCTCCCTGTTTTCCTGGTAAAGTTCAACGATAGTTAGTTTCGCTTGCTTTAGCTGCTGAGATGGTTCTTGATCATTTGTACCTGTGGCATCCATCCTCCTTGTTCTGCTCCCACTTTCTCGGCTTGTACCTTCAACAGGTTCCAGCCTAACAACGCGCATAAGTAATTTTTCAGCAAATGATCTTGCGCGTGGCTCATCTGGGATTCAAGTTTCCCCAGCTTCCTTATTCTTCTTGGGCCTGCCCCTTCTTCGAGGTATCTATTGTTGGGGAGACAGGGCTTCTACTATCCTTCCTTCTTGAGCAGGTCCTTCCACTTCAGGTTCTGCACAGTGTGATGTCACCGTTCCTGCGGGTAAAGAGAAAAATCTCTTTGTATCCTTGGGGATGCCTGTTGTGAGTGAGAACGAACCCCAGTCGCTTTGGGGCTCGGGCCTGGCGATTCTGCCACTTCGCGCACCCTTCCTTATGTTTTGGGAGGTCACCATGGCGCAGCCAGTATTTATCTTGCGCGCAGTGGATCAAATGAATGCCCAAGATGGAGAATTCGATCGACTTGGGCATGCGAGAAAACTTACAGACAGAGCATGAATCTAATTTTGCGAATAAAATGGGTTCAGAACCTCTGGGATTTATAAAAGATCAGGCAAAAGGAGGAATCATGCCAAGGAACACTGAATTCATGGCAACTAGATGTTTCAAATCGAACTGCAAATTTTCCATAACACATCTTCGCGTGTAAGTTACAAATGATAAGGGTTGCAGGGCATACATGATATGAAAGTCGTGATTCTTCATTCCTTCGGCCTTCATAATGCACTGATAATAGTTACAACAGTTGCTGACGCGACTTCCATTAACTACTTGACTCGACCTAGGGCACGTAGAGACTAACTTTTAACATGACCCGACTCTCTGGGAACAACATATCTGTACCATTCACGCATGTTTCGACTTTGACATCCCTTCCCGTTACCAAGGGCCAACCGACCACTTACTGACTTCGACCCCTTCATTGTTACATACTTGACTTTACATGTTTTGACACATGGGCCATAACTCGACTAAAACCCAACTCTAGCTTAAAGGAAAATGGCAGCGCTAACAAATACAATAATACTTAGATATTGATGAATGATAATTGTGTATTCGCTTGTGTCTCTTATCTATACACATTCATGATACAAGACATGAGGATACAATAATACTTAAATATTGATGAATGATAATTGTGTATTCGTCTATCTCTTATCTATACACATTCATGGTTTGTCTCTTATCTATACACATTCATGATACAAGACGCGAGTTTTTAATAAGACAACTGAAATTTTATTATGAATAATTAATGACATTGTAATATTTATGGTTTTATTTCTCTTAAGTGAGTATTTTATAATTAATGTTAGATTTGGATAATGAAATTGTAATATTTATGGTTTTATTTCTCTTTAAAGTGATTTTATAATTAATGTTAGAATTGGAAAATTAATAAAATTTTGAAGTTATTATAAATATCTTTTTTTTTAAATAATTTTATAATTAATGTTAGATTTGGAAAATTAATGAAATTTTAAAGTTATTATAAATATTTATTTTTAAATTTTTTTGACTTGAGATAGGTAAAGATAAATTTTAGTTGTTAAATTTTTCTTATTTTTCAAGGTTTTAGTTTTATTTTGTATGTTTATCTTTCTTATAAAATATTTTGAAACAATTTTGAATTGAGGAACAAGATGAAAGGCTATTCAAATATTAGAACACAATTATCAAATTGTAAATATATAAATTTGTTAGACTTTCATTATTTTTTCAAACTATTTTTGAATTTCTTTAATTTTAATACCATGTTGTTTTGGAAATTTTAATTCAAATGTAATCAACACATCAGCTCTAGTTAGGAAAATGTTGATGCTAGTAAATTATAGAGTCCATGTGTTGATTTTTATGTTTAGGATGTTGATAAGGTATTTTTATAATTTATTTTAAATTGAGTGTTTAAATATTTGTCACATATATATGTTATTTTATTGATCCATAATATTTCATCAATAGTGAAACTTGGATTTTTAACTTTGAATGAATTTATAAAGGTCTTTTTATTCATGGTAAATGTATATTTGATGTTTTTTTTGTTTTAATTTGTTAATTTTGGTTAACTGAATCTCATCTATTGGAGTTGGAATTGGAAGTAGCTCATGTATTGGAGGTGGAAGGGGTGGGACCACCTTATTTGTAGATGGAGGAGGAGCGGTAGGTTGTGATGGAAGTGATGAAACTTTATTTCTTCTGGTGTATGTCAAATATTCCCTCTTCTTTAGTTCCTTCCTCTGATCGTCTGTCAACTGATTCAAGGCCCGAAGTCTCCCCTCTCTTTCCCCCTGTCTTATGGCTTCATCGATCTATTCTTATGTGACATCTTCCTCTTGGAAGTTACAAATCATATCCATGAAATTCATACTGTCGGGAGAATCTTCGACTCGTCGAGGACAAACATCCTCTTGGTGAGGTTCTTGGCACAGAGAACACCATGGTGTATGTGTGTCAACCATCCCAACTAGTTTCAAAGTATCAAGGGCCTTTGCCTCTTATTGAGTCCTTATTTTCAACCTGTGGCATCTCTCTATTGTCTCGTGAGCTCAGGTTTGGGGGCAGATTGATTTCTCTCCACAATAGTTAATCGACCCATTATATGATTATGTGTTTGGACAAATTGAGTAGTCATTTGATCTATCCTTTGAGTCAAGAGGGAAATTAGATCAAGAACACTTCTACTGGAAGCCTTAGTCTTTGTTTATGCCTTGACACGAGGATACTGAAAAGGATCAACCTTTGAGTCAAGGAGATTTTCTTCAATCTTTGCACTGTATTCTTTGACTTACGCCAAAGTGGTGGGCTTCTTCTCCTTTAGAATAAAGCGAAATTTCCCATCAAATGCATTCACATAAAGGAGACGAATTGTCGCAATGGTAGGACACAAATCTATTGGAATCTGAATGTATAATCTTTCAAACCTGGTGTCAAATTCACCCACTGTCTCATTCTCCTTTTTGTTTATTTGATTGAACTGAGCTACGAGCATCCCATTATCTTTCTTCGTTGTCCATCGGTTCTTAAATAACGTGGTGAAATCCTCATAAGATGTTATTTGATTGTCAGGTAGCCCCTTGAACCATCTCTGGGAATCTTCGGTCAAAGATGAGGCTAGTAGCCTCATGGCTACATCCTCATGTTCCACTTCTACATTTTCCATGTCTCGACCTACGACATAGAGATGATCCTCTGAAGTGGTGACATTGTTTCCCCTAAACTTTGACAACCATTTGTGAGACTCTTTTGACATTGTGTTAGGGTATCCAAGGATGGTGGCCATGTTAAGGGGTTTATAAAAGTCATTTTCCCAAGGGTGAACCATTGGAGCAAGGGGAAGGGTACCGTGAAAAAGTGTTTTGACAACGGGAGACTTGAGGGGAGGCCTTCTTCGATAAACCTTAGAAGGTTTGAACCTCCCTAGGGGAAAGGTATTAAGGGAAGAAGGGTTATGGGAAGGTAGAGTCACCAGATGAGCTTCAATAAGAGCTCATCAAAGGTGGAAGATAAATTTCCTTCAGGTGGAGTCGTCAAGCAAGCTGGGGAAAGGCTTTGAGATAGCTTGCCAAAGTGTTGTTAGAGTTTGGAAGACGATTCAAAATCCTCCCCGACAACGACGCCAAAATGTTATCGCACAAGTTGTAGGTTGGGCAAAGCCTGACCTAAACCACAAAACAGAAACAACTAAGAGAACACCTACCTAATGTCACCTTAGATAGGTATTCTCATCACTTTAGGTATGAAGTGATCACCTCAAGGGGGGAATCTCAGTGGCCCTAGGGGAAATGAGATGGAAAATGAATAGATGATGAAGAGTACCCCTATATGTCAATGATGGAAGGTAAGAAGGGATTGAAAAGAGTCTCGTAGATGATAGAGGATGTGTCACTGTATAGAAGACTTGCCAACGAGTAATTGTACCTGCTTGAGACACAAGGAAAATAGAGATACAAGCCCAATAATATGTTGGACAAACAAGTTAAGCTTATTGTCCCTAATTGCAACAACAAAAAGTAATATATATCAACAATGAAACGATAATAAGAGCTGCAAATAAAGTTGTTAAAATTCTAGTTAAGATTGCAAGAGACAAGCTAGTAATGACTAGTTTAACTCAAGTATTAATGCATAACACTTTAGCAATGCAACAAGGTTGTAAGAGATTAGTATTGCAGAGATATAATCACAACCTTATGGTTGTAGAAAACAAGATTTTACAACAAAGAGATCAACCACCAAAACTTGCCAACAATCCACCCAAAAAGTGTGCTAAGATTAATAGAGGATAGGAGCAAATTTTTAGCAACTTTTGACAATTGGTTTATGAGTTGTTAAGAGATTAAGATTAGGGTTTCTACAACCCTAATGGTTGTAGATGAAATGTTATAACAACAACAATAAATACTTAGCAAAATGAGATGCCCTAGTGGCTCAACCAAGCACATAAAGCATAGAAATGATTCCAATTTAGACAATCTCAAAATCCTGAGTTTTCACATTAACCAATGCAAGATTTTATTTCTCCAATGCAATTAGATTTAGTGCCTTAAAGCCTTTAGCTATTGGGTTATGGAGTCAAACAAATAAAGAGTTAACAATACTATCTCCTTGGGGGTGTAAACCCCTTTACTCCCCGAGGCAAGCATGATTAACTAAGAAGTACCAGGAGGGTGTAAACCATTTTACTTCTCCTAGCAAAACCTTAAGCAACAAATTATTTCAAAAAATGATGAATTTGGTGGGGTTGTAAACCTTATACTCCCCAAGAAAGTCTAACAAATCACATTTGTAACCAAGCAATGAAACAACAATAAGATAGATTCCTTACCAAGTCCAAGAAACAATAAGATAAACCTTCCTTTACCAACATGATCCACCACACATGCAAGAAAATTGCTCCAAGAGAGGTAGCACACTACTTCCACCAATAGCCAAAAGAAACCATAACAAGAACACGAGATAGAGATTGCCCAAAGAGAGTGCAAATTTCAGCTAGGATACTTCTCACAAGAGGGAGAGTTATGTCCAAATAAGATACAAATTATCTATATTTATACGAAATGTTCTAAACATAGTTTGTCCACAAAGTTAGGGTAAAACACAAGAAAAGGGGTCAACAACCCTAATCTTGCCCCTTTACATAAAATAATACTTTTTTAATTCATAATTTTCACATGAGTAAGAAGTCACCCTTCTAGGGTGATGTTTTGGCACTTTTGCAAGTCATTGGAGTAGGAGATGGGTGAGCTAGGCCTCCAAAGGCCACGTGTCTTTGATCCAAGCCCCTTCTCCACGATCCATGGTTTCCTTCCTTCAAAATGTGCCAAGTGTCCTCAACAACCACCAAACACTAGCCTTGTTATGACGTCAAGCCCTCAAGGTGATGTTTTGGCCTTCTTAGGAAAATCGTTTGGGTGGTAGGCGTTAGGTTATGTCCTCCATGACTTCTAGGCCTCCAAAGGCATGTCTTCATCATTTGGCATGTGGGCCCTAGTATCCAACATGTGGGCTTCAAGCCCCATGGAAGCCCAAGCTAGGCATGTTCCTCCAAAACTGTCCACCAACTAGGTCCTGCAAAGACAAATGGATACGCCCTCCAAGGATCTCAAGTAAAATGCATCATGATGAGTAAATCAAATCAATAAAAGAGCCATCCAAGCATGTACATTGAAACTACCTCATCAAAATAAGACAATGCTCAAAGACCCTATACAATTTGTCAAGTTTAGGCATGGAAGAGTTGACAAAACCACCTATTGGGTGAATCATACCTCATGTTTAGGGGTGTTTCCCGAGGGGATCTCCTTCTAATTCATGTGGATGAGGTGTCATGGATGGGGGGAAGACTTTTGGGCATGGGGTTTGTTATAGCGCAAGTTGTAGGTTGGGAAAATCCTGACCCAACCACGGAACAAGTGCTACAACTTGGGAATCCTACACCCAATGTCACCTCAATGTAGGTCATGCACTTCAAAGGTGACTAGGTCACTCTAAGGAGGCGATCTCGGTGACCCTAGGGGGATTGATATGGAGATGAAGATGGATGGAAATGAAGCTCCTATAGGTCAAGTCTAAGTGGAGTGAAAGGTTGTAAGAGATGCCTTGCAAGTCAAGTAATTGTTTCCCCACGAGTATAATACTTCTCTGGATGATTGTACCTACCCGAGACACAAGAAAAGACACTTTGCAATAGGTAAAAATGATCGAAAATCATGTTTCCCAATGTAATATTTTATTTCTCCAATGCAACAAATCAATGACCAGTGCCTTTACTATTGGGTTAATGGAGTCACAAGGTTAGAGAAACTACCTCCTTGGGGGTGTAAACCATTTTACAACCCAAGGCAAGTTGCTCTAAGCTAGGGTTTAAGCTAAGAGGGTGTGTGCCCTTATACTTCTCTTAACAAACCCTTGATCAATGAGATGAAGCAAATAAAATGATGAAGGCTATGGTGGGGGTGTATGCCCTTATACTTCCCACCTAGCTCCTATCATCACAATACTTGAACTTAAAAAATGATAGCATAATAGTAGAAAACCATACCAAGATCAAGAGAAATGTCAAGATAAATCACCACAAGAGCTGGAAAGCATCATCCAAAGCTAGCGCTAGACCTTCCTCCATCAACCATTCATAAACATAGAAATAAAACAAGTGCACAAGAGATAAAAGAGCCAAGAGGGCCGAAAATTTCAGACCAAGTCTCTCACAAGAGGGAGAGTTATGTTTTAAAATGAGATCTTATGATCTCTATTTATACTAAAAGTAGCTAACATAGTTTTTCCACAATTAAAAAGTAAAACACAAGGATAGGGGTCAACAACCCTAATCTTGCCCCCTTAACAAATTAATATTAAACAATTCACTTAAAATTTCAGTTTTTGCACAAATTAAACCCTAATTTAGGAGGACGTCACCCCTTTAGGGGACGTTTTTCCACTTTGAGGAAATCATTGGTGTTGGAGAAGCATGGATGGGCCTCCAAAGGCCATGTGTCAAGCATCTAAGCACTCATATTATGGTGAAGACCTTCTTCTCCCCAAAACGTCCATGTGTCCAAGAGTGGCACCTCACCACCATGCCCTAGCCCCCAAGATCATGATGCCAAGCTCAAAAGTGGGACGTTTTTCCCCTCTTGGGCAAGTCGTTTGGCAAGTAAGGGGTGGGCTAGGTCGTCCAAATCATCATCAAGGTCGTCAAAGTTTGATCTCTCTCATCTGGCACGCGGGCCCTTGGCATCCAACATGTGGGCTTGTGGCCCCATAGAAGCCCAAGCTAGGCTTGTTCTCCCAAAATTGTCCACCAACTAGGTCCTGCAAAAACAAATGACCACACCCTCCAAGGATCTCAAGTCATAACATCATGATAAGTGAATCCAATCAATAAATAAGCCATATAAGCATATGCATCAAAGATCACTATATCAAACAATTAATTGTTCAAAGACACTATGCGACTTGTCAAACTTGAATATGGGAGGGTTGAGTAGGTGTCTTATAAGGTAGATCTTGCCCTAGGTCAAGGAGAGCTTCCAAGAGGGCCCTCTCTAAGCCATGTAAAGTGTATCGGGTGGTTGGGGCCAAGACTCAATGGGCATAGGGCTCATGACATACAAGGGGTCGTAGTGTCTCATTCATGGGTGTCTTTGTAGAGGGTGTGTGGTACCTTCGTCCACAATGCACTTTTTCCAAGCCCATCTATTTCCTTTTATCTTTCTTTCTTTATTTTCTTTCAATATAGCATAAGGAGAGATTGAAGGTCACTGACCTGGGGTGATGACCAGATGATGGCAATGTCACCACAAACACCTAATGGAAATGAGAAGGTTGGCTCGTGATGAGACTCCCTTTCTCTTAGCCATGAAACTGAGAGCCATTACCCTGGTTTGGTGACCAGATGATGGTAATGTTATACCACTAGATATTCATGGACGTGATAGTTCGGCTCATGATGAGACCTCCTATCCTTCAACTAACCTTTTAAGCATTCTTTATTATATTGTGGGTCCCCTTTATTAAAAGATAAGTGTTTCATTACTTTCTTGGGTGATCCCTGGGCAAAGCATCTGAAAGGTTTCTATAGGCTTTTATCTTTTACCCAACATCAACTCCTCTGGGCCTTTAGCCCCTTCTTCCCATAGAATGAGGGACAACCCCTTCTTGGGTCAATACACCCTAAAATCCCAAGATATAAGGAAATGGAGAGGAACAATGATGGAAAGTGGTAAGTATGGTCGAGAATGGTACGATGGTTCATTAAGGAAGTTCCTAGTAGCAAACCCATCCCCAAGGAAAACCACTTACTAGGGCACAATGTCAACCACCACGGTGAAGTAGGGCAAAAGGCATAATGTCCAAGCATATATCATGAAAACTAGAGCAATCTAAGACACAACATAATCAAATGGCTTAAATATTGAAATGATGTTCACCATAATACTGACTTGTACCTCATGGAGCAATGCCCACTGCCTTTCAGAAGCCAGTTGGTGTGGTGGATGCCATCTGCAAATCTTTGACCATCTGTGGTGGTGAGCGGGTTTTCCATCTGTGCAAAGGGTATTGTTGGTCATGTAGTCTCTCGGCACTCCATATCTACAACCTGAGGGCCTCAAGACACAATCTCCCTAGTTATCCAAAAAATGGGGATAACATGGTTCATGACATACAAGGGGTTGTAGTGTCTCATTTATGGGTGCCATTGTAAATGGTGTATTGCAACTTCATTTTCAATGCTACCATTTTCCAAGCCAATGTATTGTCTTTAATTATTTTAGGATGTTTCCAGGTTGAAGCCAAGGTGGGGCTTCTAACTAAGCATGAAAAAGTGTGTCCACCTTAACTCTACCTTGGTCACATCATGCTTCCCCAAGTTGGAAACATGTGCGGGGCTTCTACCTAAGCAATAAAATCAGTGCCCACACATGCTCCTCCCTAGTTGACATTTGTTATTAGTTATTCTTTCACGGGTCCCATCAGTTTCTTATGAGAGACGTTTCATTGTCCTCGAGATCCCTCGACGAGCATCTAGAAGGTTAATGGTTTGGCTTTTATCTTTTGCCAGCTACAAGCCTTTGGGCCTTCAACCCCTTCTTCCCATGAAATGAGGGACAACCCCTTCTTGAATCAGTACACCCAAAAACCCCAAAAGATAAGGAGATGAGGGGATGAAGGGTGGAAAGTGACAAGTATGGTCGGGAATGGAACGATGACTTGTCAAGACGACCTCCCAGTAGCAGCCTTATCCCTAAGGGTGACCCACGTACTAGGGCGCAATGTCAACCACCAAAGTGAAACAGGGAAAAGAGCATAATGTCCAAGCAAACATCACATAATCAAAAGCAGTAATAGATGCAACAAACTCAAATGCCTCAAATATTGAAATGAAACTCACCATAATACCTGACTTGTAGCTCATGGAGCAAGACCCAATGTCTTCTGGAGGCCTGCTGATGTGGTGGATACCTTCATGAAGAACCTGGAGCTGTGGTGGTGAGGTGGCTCTCTGCCTGTGCAAGTGGACATTGTTGGTCAAGTTGTCTCTCGATACTCCATGTATGCAACCCGAGGGCCTCAAGACATCATCTCCTTAGTTATCCCTAGGAGTTGGGGATAACAAGGAATATGTGCAACTCAAAGGTCTCTTTCTTGGACTATATTAGTTTCAATTTTTAATATCTTAACCTTATCAAAAGCATTGAAGCAAAAAGGAAACTTCAACTCATTGCCACTTGTCATCTTCCTTCCTACTCAAGTTTAGACTCTAGAGTTTTGCAACATCAACATATTTTGCACAAGGCGACTTTATGTTTTTTTTTTTTGGAAGGTTGATTGTTGTTGTGGCCCTGGCTAGTTTGGATATTCACTATATAGAGTAACAAAATGCATTGTTAAAATAATATCTGCCTTATTTTCCTTATATATATATATATATATATATATATATATATATATATATATATGGAGAGAGCGAGAGAGAGAGAGAGAGAGATTACCTTTCTTATTAGTTGTATTTTTATATAAATTTAGGCACTATGATTCTCTTGGTCTCCTTCAAATTTGTGTTTAGGGTTGATATTTCAAGTGACAATATTGGGGAGGTCATTGTTGTAACTCATGAAACAAAGGTTGTTGCTAAGGCACATGTAGCACCTACCCAACAATAATAACCCAATATTTCTAATATGGTTCTCAAAGGGCACTCTGCTTGATACAAACATCAATTTTTTTATAAATCACTATTTTTATTTATGTTATCTTCTTTTGTAAGTGATTTATCCGATAAAAAGACTTGACTTCAAGATTGATCAACACAAAGAATAAATAAATATGAATTAAATTATTTAGTTAACAAAAATTGCAAGGTAAACACATGGATGGGAAAATGACGAATAGGATTGGAAAGAAATATACAAGAGGTGGTTGATGCAAGGGAAGGAGATAGGAAGAGAATATAGATGCAACAATTTTGAGGGTCATGCTTGATGACGAGCATAACTATTTTTAGATAGACACAGAGCTACAAATGAATGTAGAAAACCTAAATAATGTTGATTTTTAGTGACATGGAAAAAATTAAAGAAATTAAAAGGATAAAATTCACCAATAAGACACATTGAAATGACAAATAAGGAATTAGAAAACGATGGCAATTAAGGAGAAAAACAAGCAAAGAGGACATCATATATATATATATATATATATATATATATATAGTGTGTGTGTGTGTGTGTGTGTGTGTGTGGAAAAAATCCCAAGGGGTCAACTCAACCAGTGATTGTCAATGTTTTTCTTGTTTGTTTTTCTCCCCAATTGTCACCTTCTATATATATTCAAAGGAAAATCTCATGGGGATTCCCCCACTTCCTTGAAATATCTAAATGGACGGTGACTCAACCGCCAACAATAGTAGCAACTAGTAACCTGGTTAGACTCACTTAGGCTCAAACCTCAACTAGAATAGAACTAGAGACCTCACAACAAACTTTGCCTTGAAAAAGTCCATTCAAATTGATTGAGCTAACCCATTGGGCTTATAACACACACACACACACACACATTGAAAAAACCCAAAGGATCAACTCAACCRGTTATTACCAATGTTGTTGGYCATTTGGTTAGTTCCATGCCAATGGATGCCCAATTTGAATCCCTGTGGGTGAGACAAGTGAGTCTACACTGATGGGTTTCCTATGAATGGCATCCACAAATGTGGGGAGACATCCCTTGGGTTTTTCTGTGAGGTTTTCCTTAGAAAGACAATATTAATAAAGGGAAACCACTAAAGCAAAAGGTCATGTTATTTCAAGTTAATTCAACTCTACCATAAGGCATCCAGCTAAGCAATATAGGGGCAGATCGACCCAGGTTATAGTGGTAGAAGACAAGCTCGATCTCGGGTGGCATCTAGAAAAGGCTTGCCAAGTTACCAATTCCATTGATATTAAAAAAATAAAAAAAAATCAATTCAACCCAATGGCTCAATACATTGTCCCAAAAGGTTACATAATCTTGTATAAGACCCAAAGTCTTTATGAAGGCTTGCATCATGTCGTTGGTGAGAGTTGAACCTTGATGGATGCTACGTTAGCACTCCTTTCTACCAATTGTGCAAGTCTCTACTAACTAACTAACTGACTATATATATGGATGCTACATTAGCACTCCTTTCTACCAATTGTGCAAGTCTCTACTAACTAACTAACTGACTATATATATATATATATATATATATATATATAATGTGGGGAGACATCCCTTGGGTTTTTCTGTGAGGTTTTCCTTAGAAAGACAATATTAATAAAGGGAAACCACTAAAGCAAAAGGTCATGTTATTTCAAGTTAATTCAACTCTACCATAAGGCATCCAGCTAAGCAATATAG
>ML823874.1:26499-39924 GCA_009831015.1 Picea engelmannii
GCTGCACTATCGGATCTCTGAATCCACTGCTAGGATACCCCACACACTGACCACTGATGAAAATGGCGCCCCAAGAGAAATAATCATCGGAAAATGATGGGATCTGTCCTAATGGAAGCACCCTAGCTCCCCCTCAAATGGGTTTCCATGGTTTAGGTTCACCCTACTTCTCTAAGCCTAGTGATCTATCTAAGTGGTCAATCCTCCTCCAAGCCCTCACGCTGCCAAGATAACTCCATGCTATATCTCTGATTTGAATCGGCCTGAATACTAAACTTGTAACTAATGCGAATCCTTGAGGAAGGATCCAATCCTATACTCTGAAGATTGATGAAGAATCTGAGTGATTCTTCTGATGGATTAGGGTGTGTCTTCCAACACCGAAATCTATCAATGTCGGTGGTTTCCTCTAGAAATTCACAAAACATCAAAAAGTCGCATGACTTCTCCTTTGGTGTCCAATTCTCAACTCAATTCCCAATAATAATAGAATTAGATCGCTTTTCCTTCTTTATACTCAACCCTCATCTAATTCCCCATTCACTTTAATTAATTAAGTGACTTTTCCTAAGTTGTATCTTTAATAATCACTTAAGTCACCTAAAACACCTTTTTCTCTTTTTTTACTATCTAATGTTACTTTCACTTTAGAATTTTGGTTAAATGACATCAAATAAAGGTGTTATTCCCTTTTTTCCTCTTCATTATAGTCTACGAGAACATATAGATTTCTAAGTCTCTCCCTGCTGAAGTCATCATCGGGAAAGGGACATTATAAAGGGAAGATTCTTCCAGTAGAAATCTTTCCAAGAATTTTGACAAAAGGGGTTTGTTCAAGAATGATCCAAGAGGATGAAGAACAACCATGAGAGAAACAACATCAATCTAAAAATGCATTCATAAACATAACCATAAGATGAAAAAAGAACACTTACTCAAAACATCTTTCATCAATCAAAACCCTAATTTCCATGTCATCCAAGTAGTAGTAGAAGATCCACAAACATAGCTCCCAAAAAAGTCGCGCTAGTTAATCATCGATAGTATTTTGTATGAAAGAGAACAAGTAGAAGTAGACAAGAGTGATAAATCTCCACAAGTAGCAATGATTTACAAAATGAGAAATGATTCTCTATTTATATGAGAGATCGAAGTGAAAGGTTTCCATGAAAGGGTGCAAATTTTCATCTCAAGAGGTGCCTTATCATTCAAAGGGTATGACTTCTCATCAAAAGGTGCCAACAAGCCCGAAAACGTTACATCAAGGTGCCCCATGCCTCCAAGGGTTGTGACGTTTCATCAAAAGGTGCCATACCATTACCAAGAAGCCCCAAACGCCACACCAAGTTGCCCTCAACGTCACATCAAAGTGCCCCATCGTCAAAAGGTTCAATGTCCCATCATCAAAGTGAAATGTTCCATCATGAAAGGGTCCTATCATCCATGGAAAGGTGCCACATCATCTCTGCAAGTTCAATGTCCTCAAGCAAGGGTCCAACGTCCTCCGTAGAAGGTGCAACGTCCCATCAAGCCATCATCGTCATGCATGCAACGTCCCATCATCAATGAGCTCAGGGTCATGCCCATGTGTGCAAGGGTGTCTCATGAATAGAGCTATGTGATCAAAACCCCCAACATTCTCCTAGGAATGCCAAACAATCTCTCTCAAGTGATGGGGATGACCTTGATAAAAGTGGTGTAGTAGCCCCTCAATATCCTCCAGAGGATCCAAGTGTCAACCAAGCATGTGCAATCATCATTTGAGGAGGGTTTCATGTGGTCCAAGATGCATCATGAATACCGGTGGCAAGGTACACAATCCAAAAACAACATATAAAATGAGTCATGTTAGTACAAACGCCATTTGATAGATCTCATAGAATATCCTCATCGAACTTCACACTAGCTTACAAAATTATACAATTTTCCAAGTTTAGGTACGGGAGGGTCATTATTACCCCCTATTAGGTGTTCTAGTACCTAGACCAAGAGGTATGTCCCAAGGAACACATCAAGGATTATGTGTAATGGTAGTGGTATGGATTGGGGTTTACTTCATGGCGTGGATGTCATTGACATGCAAGGCCATGTATAATAGTCATCCTCATGAGTTCCTTTGTAGAGGGAGCACTTAGGCAATGAGGTAGCTTTACTCGACACTGTCTTTCCAAACCCCTGTTTTCCTTTTTCTTTATATCCTTAAGCCTTTTTTGGCTTTTGACATTTGATTTGTTAAGTCCTGTCATAAGTTATGCATCCATTGCATAAGACTTGGGGTGATGGTCTGTTAGCGAGGGGGTAGAGCTCATGCTTCTTTCTTTTCATTGGTTTTTAATACATTGTTTTTCTTGTTTGTTTATTTGCCCCTCATTTTGAATTGGGGCTTTTTCTCTTTGTATATCGTTTTTTATTATAAAGCTGCATCAACCTCAGGCTTTTAAGCCCCTTCTTCTCATGGGATTATGAAGCGTAGACCTTTTTGGGATACATGTAACAACCAGCCCAAAAGAAAGGATAATGGATAGGTGATAGATGGAATGTGTTATTCATGGTAATGGATATGGACAATTTACCCCTATTTAGGCCCCCCAGTAGTACAACTTTTCCCAATAGTGACAAAACTTGACTAGAAAACGATAATGACCACTAAGATGAGACAAGGAAAAATCATAACTCCAAAGCATCATGATTCATTATCCAAATCAATCCATGATCACCATTTTCATGCCTCAAGCATTAACATTATCACTTGTTATGAAGTGTGAGAACTGTTATCGCACAATTTGTAGTTTGGGCAAAGCCCAACCCAAGCCACAAATGTGTGACACAGTTAAGAACAACTACCATTGTCACCTCAATAGATATCCCCCTCGTTTTAGTGAAGGACAAGTCCAACACAAGGGAGACTTCCTGGTGACCCTAGGGGGATTGTGGAAATGAGGTTTTGAGAAAGGTCTTATGAGCTGGCGAATGGTTGCCAAGGTTGTGTACCTGCAAAACAATGTTAGACCTGCCCAAAACAAGACAATATATGATTAAAGCCTCAAAACCAATGGGGAATCAACAAGAAACCTTTCTGTCCCAAAATTGCAGCAGTATGGAAACATATATATGCAGTAAATAAGTTATGACAGCTGCAAACTAATCCATCAAAATCAAGTGTATGATGTTGGAAAATAAAGCTAGCAACAAGTAGATAATTTCCCAATAATTAAACCAAGACTTTGGTAGAAAAAGAGGGCTGTTATTAAGTGTTATCAGCAAGATTTTGTAACAGCCTTATGGCTGTAGCAAACTTTTGCTACAGCAACAAGTTCTAGCCACTAAAATCGGCAAGTAAACCACCCAAACAATAGCTTATAATCAATAGAATAATTACCAAGGCTTACAAGTGGATTTAAGCAGTAGAAAAGTGAGTAAGAGATTGAAAGAGAGTGAGTTCGCGCTGCAGCCCTATTGGCTGTAGCTAAATGTTTGTTACAGTAGCTAGATCGCTTGGCTAAACAAGATGCCCTTGGGGAACAATATATCTTAAAGCATGTAGAATTAAATTTCAAACTTGAACAATTCAGTCCCCTTGAAATCACATTTACCAATGCACAACATTCAATCTCCATTGCAAAAAGATTAGTGCCTTATCTATTGGGTTATGGAGTCCTTTGTTTATGAGCTAGGGTTCATTACTCCTCTAGGGGTGTAAGCCCTTTTACTCCCTAGAGTAAACAAACCTTAGCAAGGTAAATCTACAAGGGTGTAAGCTCTTTTACTCCTTGTAGCAACCTTTGCAATAGCCTTTTCAATGACAGCAAAAGATAGATCCTTGATATAGGGTGTATGCCTCCTTCAAGGGTTTGACAAAATAACCTTGAAATCAAGAAGAAAAACATACAATTGCAGAAATTTCTTATCTAATCCAAGAGGTAAAAAAACCCTTACTTATCAAGATATTCCACCACAATTGCCAAGAAACAAGCATCAAGAGAAGTCACTAACCTTCCTTCAACCAATAGACAAGTGAAGCATCCAATTGCACAAGAGACAAGATAGAGCGAATTTCCCAAGTAGGGTGAAAATTTCAGCCAAGAGTTATGTAATTCTCAAGTGAGTGGTGTATCAAATGAAGGTGAGATGACCTCTATTTATATGAGGTCATCTAAAACCAATTTGTCCACATAAGAAAGTCAACACCAAATTATAATGGGGTTGACCCCCTTTATTTCCCTTTACAATTTACAAAAAATAAAATTACATAAAGTAAATCCCTTAGAAGGGTGACATCATGCCCTAAAAGGGTGACACTAGGCCTCAAAAGTTAGACGTTGAGCTTCTAGATGCAAGTCGTTGGGCCTCCAAAGGCCATGTGTCCATCTCTCATGCTCTAGAGTGTCATGTCATGCATTTTCCTTCTTCAAACCATATCATCTCTCTTCCAAAACCATCAAGCCCATCAAAACCCTAGCCTCCACATGACGTCAAGGCTTGGAAGGTGACGTCTTGGGCCTCCAAAGGCCAACGTCCAAGTGCAAGGGGCTACGATGTCATCACCTAGTGTTGTCCAAGTGCCTCCAAAGGAAACGTCCATCATATCAAGTGTGTAATGGCTCCGGGGTCCTTTGCCCATCCTGTGGGGTATGACATCCATCGTTGGGGTTTTTAACTCCCCATGAAGGTCAAAATGGCACAGTTCGTCCATGGAATAGCTTACACCTGGCAAGGTCCTTCAAAGACAAACAAGTATGCCCTCCAAGGGTCCACAAGTCACATGTATGTAATGTTCTCAAGCCAATTTTTTCGCTTGGAACCTAATCAAATGGCTCCAAGGAGAATATATGAGCTGCTACAAAATGCTCCAGAGAAGATAACACAAGCCTCCAAAGGCTGGATATATAATGAAGATCAAATACAATAAGAACCAGGGTCACGTCCAACTCCCCTGGCTGCTGGCACGTCCTGCTGAATAGATGAGAAGACCAGATTTCGTCCCTGTTGAAGGAGATCTCCAAATGATGCCAAACTCCACAGAAATATAGTTTGGGGCAAGTAGAAACCCTCCCTGAAGTCTGAAGTCTAGATGCCAAGTTTTACCCCTCCAAACTGCTGAAACACTAATCCAGGTTGTGCCCTCCTGAAGACTACCAAAATCAATATTTCGGCCCTGATGGAGGAAGCCTCCAAACACCCTAAAAATCTCTAGAACGATAGATCGGGCCACCACAAGCTGCTGGTTGAAGTCTCAGGACCAGATCTGAGGTATAACCCTCTCAAACAGGATAGATCTGAATCACAGTTGCACCCTCCTCTCCAAGACGTCCCAAAGCTACAGATAATATTCTTCTAGAAGCAACTCTCCAAAATACTCCAAAACTGATGAACAAGGCCCTACCAATAATACCCAAATGCTAGAATGTCAATAGACCCTGCCACAAGGCTGGATCGAACTCCTCTTCATGAAATGATGCGCCCTTGCTGGAAAACCCCCAAAGGGTACGACCTGTTGCCCTCCTGGATCAATGATGGAACCTGTGAAGACTATAGAATGGTGTGGGTGGAATGTTTCATCCCCGAGACCAAGCTTGGAACAAGGTGAGTGGAATCTTTCACCACTGAGTTGTTCTCTAGGGTTTGTAATCTCAAAACCCTCAAAACTGTGTGCTCAAGAACCCAATAGCCAAATGCAATAATATCCAAGATGATCTGAGAGGTGCGCCCTAGGCTTCCCTTTATACTTCTTTTCTGTTTCTCTATTGAGTTAAGTTAGCCCCTAGGTCAACTCCTAACTCAACCTCAAGTGCTCTATTCCTTCATTGAGTTACTTTTTACCCTTTTTACCTTTTTCCCAAGTCAACTTCAAATTATAACATTGAGTTAGTTGACCTTGCCCATGCTGCATGAGACTATGGTCTAGTGGGGATGACTAGACCACTAAGTCTTTCCAGACCTCTTCATTAAGAGGTGGGGGACATTACAGTCTCCTCTGCTAGAAATTGCTTGTCCACAAGCAATTCCGAACTTGTTTCCCGTATCACTTGTTCATTCTTCCACGTGGCATCCTCAATGGGCAAATCCTTCCATTTGATTAAGTACTCTCTGATGCTTCTCCTCTGGAGTTTCTTCTCCCGAGCCTCCAATATTTCCTCCGGTACCAATATCAATTGCCCCTCTTCATCTAGAGGTGGCAGCACCTCAAGTGGGGTGATGTGTTGGCCGATGGCCCTCTTCAGGCATGACATGTGGAAAACATTGTGTATCCTGCTACCCTGTGGGAGCTTCAACTCATAAGCCACGACCCCTACCTTTCTGCTGATCCTGTAGGGCCCAAAGAACTGGGGTTGGATCTTTTCTGCTCCACTCCTTTTGATAGAAGCCTTTCTGTACAGTTGGAGCCTTAGGTAGACCAAGTCACCAACCTCAAAAGTACGCTCTACCCGGTGTTTGTCTTCTTGGACCTTCTGCTAATTCTATGCCCTCTGTAGATGATCCTTCAACTCCCTGAGGATGTCCTAACTCTGCTGTACCCAATCCTGTACCATCGGGGCTCTGCTATCACCAAAAGCAATCTCTACAAAAGAGAGTGGGTCATAATTGTACAACGCCCTGAATGGAGTCATGCCTATGGACATGTGATAGGTGGTGTTGTAACAATATTCCACCAAGTGTAGCCACTGAAACCATGGCTGCTGTTGCTCTGCTACATAATTCCTGAGGTAGACTTCTACCCATTTGTTGACTATTTCGATCTACCCATCCGTCTGAGGGTGATAACTAGTGCTAGGGGTCAAGGCCGTACCAACCATCCTGAATAACTCCTGCCAGAAAGTGCTCATAAATCGGCTATCCCTGTCACTAACAATGGTTTTGGGTAGCCCATGTAGTCTGAAGATCTCTCTGAAGAATATATTAGCCACATGTGTTGCACTGAAGTCTGTAACAATGGAAACGAAGTGTGCAAATTTAGTCAACCTGTCCACCACTACGAAGATACAGTCCTTACCCTGTGTCGTTGGCAACCCTGTGATGAAGTCCATGGAGATGCTCTCCCATTTGTGCTTTGGGATGGGTAGGGTTGGAGCAACCCTGTTGCATGTTTGTGCTCATCCTTATTCTCCTGGCAAGTAGTACTCTCCTTGATGTGACTCATCACATCTTCTTTGAGGCCCGTCCATGAGAACCTTTCCCTTATCTGCCTGTATGTTTTACCAATCCCTTGGTGCCCTGCCATTGGTGAATCATGACATGCGTGTAGTATCTTGGTCTTGAAGGTTGACTCAGGGACCAAGAAGATTCGGCCCTTGTAGTAGATGATGTCATCAATGACTCTGAAGTTGTCATCCTGTATTTGCCCGTCCATCAACTGACAAGCAAACTAATGTTCGAAATATTCCACCAAGAGGTGGTCCTTCTAGTCAATTGATACATCTGTCATGGCATAAACTGATGGCCTCCTGGATAATGCATCTGCCACTACGATGCTTTTCCCCTTGACAAATTCAATGTCAAAATCATAGGCCTGTATCCTGCTGACTCACTTCTGTTGTCTCTCATTCAAGTCCCTCTGTTCCAAGAAGTACTTAAGGCTGTTATGATCTGACCTCACCACAAATCTCGCTCCCACCAAGTATTGTCTGAATTTGGCCAAGGCATGCATGATGGCAAGCATTTCTTTTCGTAGATAGTGTAAAGAAGYTYAGGGCCTCTCAAMTTTCGGCTCTCATAGGCAAGGGGGTGCCTATTCTACATTAGTACTGCCCCAATGCCCTCTCYAGACGCATCACAMTCCAAAATGAAGGGTTGGCCGAAGTCTGGTAAGGCTAAAACTGGGCATGTGCTCATCACCTTCTTCATCTTGTCAAATGTAAACTGTGCTTCTTCACTCCATCTRAAAGCCCCCTTTTTGGTCAAATCGGTCAAAGGTGCACAAAGTTGTGAGAACCCTTTRACAAACWTCCTGTAATACGTGCAAATGYTGAGAAATCCCCTCAATTTTGTAAGAGTCTTGRGTGTGGGCCAGTCAAGTATCACTTGGATCTTCTCCTGATSCACYTGTACCCCTTTAACTCCAATGATGTGTCCCAAGTAGAGGACCTCTGTCATYCYAAATTCACACTTTGACTCCTTAGCATACAAGGATTGTCCCTCCATGATGGTTAAGATYTGTTCCACATGCTGCAAATGTTCCTCCKAAGTCTTGCTATAGATTAGCAAGTCATCAAAAAACACAAGAAGATGTTTCCTCAACTGCTTGTTGAAGATRTGGTTCATACATGACTGAAATGTGGCAGGTGCATTGGTCAGTCCAAATGGCATCACCAAGAATTCATAGTGGCCGTAGTGACACCTGAAGGCAGTCTTGGGGATGTCCTCCTCCCTCATTTTGATTTGATGGTATCCAGAACGCAAGTCAATCTTTGTGAAGTAAACAACCCCATGGAGCTCATCCAATAGCTCATCAATCCTCGAGATGGGATACCTGTTTTTAATAGTTTTCTTGTTTAGTGCCCTGAAATCAATGCACACACGCATGGTTCCATCCTTCTTCTTGACCAGTGCTACTGAAGAGGCGAAAGGATTGGAACTTGGTCTAATGTGACCCATGTCTAAGAGCTCTTTGATGGCCTTCTCTATCTCATCCTTGTACTTCTTTGGGTGTCTGTAAGGTGTGGTGATGACTGGTTTTGCCCCTTCTTCCAACTCAATGATATGCTCAAACCCCCTATCTGGTGGCACACCTGGTGGGATGGGTCCAAACACCTTACTGTGTTTGTTAATGATGCTTTGGATCTTTGGTGCAAAGTGAATGTTCCCCTTTTTGTCCACACGTGCCGAAATCTTGCACTCAGCAGCATATAAAATCTCCTCTCTCTCCTGAAAATGGCTTCCATACGCTTTGTTGTGACTACCCTGGCCGTGTTACTTGTCATGCCTCTGAGGACTACCTTTCTTCCACTCTCCTTTGTGAAAGACATCTCCATGGTCTTGTAGTTGGTGGTGATAGGCCCCAACGTACTGAGCCACTGTACTCCAAGGATTATATTTGTGTCAGGGAGGTCCAACACATAAACATCCTGTACTAGATCATGCCTAGCCAATGTAAGCTTCATCCCTGGGATGTACTTGTTACAAGGCATGGTGCTTCCTCCTGTTACCTCTATCTTGAATCCTTCAAACTCAACTGTGGGTATATGCCTCCTCTGTAACAATGTTGAGTCAGTGAAGTTGTGAGAAGCACCCCCATCAATGAGCATTGACACCTTTTTCCCCTGCGATACTCCTCTCATCCTGAAGGTGTTGTACTTGGGTACCCCATTGATGGATGATAATGTAGCTCTCTCCTCTGTTTCATTGCCGTGACCTGTAGCCTCCTCCTCTTCAATTTCGGTGGTGTCCACCTCTATACTCTGGATGTGGCCGAAATCCTCATCCTCTTCATTATTTGATGTTACCTCAATGTAATGCACTTGGCCACGGCCCATACACTTGTGGGATGGGTTCTGTTGACCGCCTATTCAGCTAGGGGTCAACTCACGTGTCGTGAAGATGCATCACCAGATGCAAATTTGATGAAGACAATTTTGGTTCTACTTGGGTATCTGATACCCCAACACAAATTTTTGTAAACGAAATTTCCGCACCCCTGCGTGGGTTAATAATGTAATAAGTCTGCATGGATCATAGTTAGGTCAGGTACCTTGGATGTTTCCATTGGGGGAGTTCCTTTCATCGAGGGTTTTTTATCCTCAAGTTGTCAACCAGACAAGCTCCTGGCCGACTTCCCTTGAGTTTTTCCCTCCTCACATGCAATAATTTCCTCCAAAGTGGGGAAAGGCGCTCTGATGGTCTCATTTTCTTGGTAACCTTTGTTAGGAATGTTGTAAATGACCATGCCAGACAGTGTAGAAAGTTTCGCGGAATTTCGTCGAGTCTAGATAGGTTTTTTTTAATTAATTAAATTTTTAATAATTTAATTAATTAATTAATTTTTGAGCTTATATTGTAAAAACTGGATCTTTGGGCTTTTGATAGGGGTATTTGTGCTCAAAAGAAATGGAATAGCACCCCCTACACCCATAGACCAAGTTTCAGCTCAGTCGGACTAAGTTTACTATGTCTTAGTTCACTCAGAGTCAGTCTAGGGCAAAACATCAATTTTAATTGCTAAGATGACAGTAGTAAAATGTCAAAAAATCATTGTAATTTTGAGTTAGTGAGTGGATCGAAAGGTGGCAATGAGCAAGTTAGACCCTCCTAACCTACCCAAACCCATCCTAACCTTTTCCCAACTTAATTCAACCTATTTACTCACTTTTTCACCTTTCTAAACCTTGCCCTAAGGGGAAAAACGACCCATAACTAACCAAATCCCTTGAATCTTGCTTAGAAACTTGAAAGGACACTTCACACATGTGGTGCGCCCCCCTAGACATACCAAAACCCTAACCCATGCTAAAACCCTAACTCTAAACCTAGCCTAACCTCTAACTAGCTCACGCCCTTCCTATTCTAGCGCCCCCATTGGTGGAAACTCACTCCACACTCACTCAAACCTTAACCACTTGCTATTTTGAGCAAGTGGGCCTCTCTCCTATGCCTAGTGCGCCCTTTTAGGATGGTTATCTAACCTATCCTATGACTACACCTCACCCTCTCATCAATGCATGATCAAAACCCTAGCTTAGGTGCCCCTCTCTTAGAGATTTGTGCTCTTGCTCTTGAACCAACACTTGGCATTCATCCAAGTGACTTCTCTTGACCTCTAGGGGTATAAAGAGAAGTCTTTCTCACTCTTTTCCTTACCAATCTTTGTGCTAAGATTATTATGCTGAAGTTTCTTTCACTTCCATCTTCTTGCTCTTGCCATTTTGCCATCCATTCATTGCTCTTGGGAGTCTGTAGCAAACTAGTGGCTACAACACTCTCATATTTTGGTAATGAGAAAAAACTTTGGAGGATTATTGGTGCATTCTTGAGTATTCTTTATGCTCCATACATATGAGGTGATATTGTTTACTTGTTGTTTATGTGTTTATGGTAGTAGATCTTTGGTAGAGTATTCTACTAGGGTAAGCTAATTGAAGAGTATTCTTGTTAGTTTATGTTCATTTTGATTAGCTTAGGATTGCAAGTATTTCTTTCCAAGCTTGTTTAAGATAACTATCTATTCCATATTTCATATTTGCTCTATGTTTTGCAGGTCATCTCAAAGGTTTCATTGGGATAGCTATCGAAGATGATTCTACCCTTTAGGCTTTCTTACACTCCTCATCTCTTTCTTGTGCCATTTAAATTTCTGCATCCATTTCCATATATTTTTCAGCTTGATTACTAGTCTTAGAGAGGTCAAAAATCACTCTTATATTTCATATTTGTTTGCTGGAAATTTCTGTGTAAAAGCAGAAATTTCTGTAACATATTTTGGTGTTTTTTGCAGCATTTCCAGCAAGCTTTTGCTTGTTGTTTTTTGCAGGTTAGTGACAGATTTGAAGATACAAGCTGCCAAGAAACACCTAGGAGGCTTCCCAAACACTTCTTCTTGGTTTGGGTAACATTTCTCCTTCTCTTTCCTTCACATTTCTAATTTTTTGCAATATTTATCACTCATTTTGGGCCCTAAAAATAAATCTAACTTAAATTAGTTTGTTTATACTTTAGATTAGTTTATTCTTTTGTGCATAATATTGTTAGTTTAGTTTTGCTTCAATCTCATTAAGTTATTATAACTCTAAGCTACCCTCCTTGGCCAACATTGGAAGGCTTGCCACCACCTTGGCCATTGTAGTGGTGTTTCATTTCCAAGTATTATTTTTTTTTTTTTGCTTTAAAAAATAAAATCATAAATAGTAATATTAATCTCACTTGCCGGCACCTTGGGGGAGTCATCCCCAAAATCGCCTTGGCTTAAGGAAAAACTAACTTGTGATGATCTACATGCTTAGCAATTAAAACATCTTAGATAGTGATCATCTTGCTTAGTTTTATTTCCAATAAGCTTTCGTTTTCACATGCTCTTGCTCTCATGATAAATGGTTTAGTAACTTAGATGATCACATAAATGCTTTAATCCTTTTCATCTCAAGTTATTTTGCTGTTTTAGATTCTTATATGCATGTGACACCTATGGTTTAAGTTTCCTTTTCATTTTGCTAAGTAACTAATCTCTCAAGTAATTTTACTTTCATATGCTTAGCAAACACATGTGGATGATGGTTAGTTCTTAGATCTCATTTTGTTAAATCACATTGGCAAGACGTCCTTCCTTTGTTTTTCATGTTATATGCTATGGTGATGGATTGACATATGTGATGTGGTATATCTCTTAAATGCTCACGTCTTAGTCTCACTTTATGCCACGTCTTGCACATACATGGTCTCATGTTTTGGGTTTAACGTTTCACACGTAAAATTTCTTTATGCTCACATCTTGGTTTATGGTTTAATCCTCCACGTCTTGGTTCTTTTTCAAGCACTACTCACATCGTTTATCTCTTGCTTATGGGTTAATGCTTTACATTTAACATCTTTGTGCTTAAATTAACTCATCTTATGGTGTAAGGCATACATATCTACGTTTACATCTTCTTAAGTGCTCACGCTTCATCTTTAATATTCAGTTTTACTTGTTGAATGGTTCATGGTTAATGGTATAACATTGTGCTACACTTTCCTCACGTTTTGATATGTTATTAATGGTTTAAACGACACATTGCAAGCACCTTTATTCATACATTTTGACTCACGGCCATGCGCTAAAAACATAATTTTTAAGTGCCTAAAACTTGTTTAAAATACACCCAACACATCTAAAGACCTGCCCGAGGGTCATAATAACACTTAGGAACAATTTTAGGGGCCCCATTCAGCCATCTCCACCATCTAAAACGGGTTTGAGGGACAGTCCAGGGGGAAGTGGCGGGGGACCGTCCCGTGATTTCGTTGGGGAGATCCCTTCTCGGACTACCTCTTACTGTGCGGGCTGACCTTGGAAGCTAGGGTAAGGACTCGTAGCCTTACTATCTTGAGCACTGGGCAGTCATTTGGCCAAGGGAGGAGGAAGCTTGGAGCACACACCTAGTTTAGGGGGGAAGGGGAATAAAATTAATCAATCTTTAAGAAACTCCTAAACACCTAGTTGCATAGATCACCTTTGTATGCTTGGGGTAGATGTATTGATAGGAACATATCATTGGTGAGAATATCATTTGTTTATCTTATGTGCAACTTAAATAATTCTTGTGTCTAAGTGAATATTTGAGTAATCATTGAAATATCTTATTTGTTGATTGTTGTCGTGTGAGTCAAGGAAGTTTTGAGTATCCCACTTGGGGAGGCATTACTTCTTTTGATTCTTGAGTGCTTGTGTGATTGTAGCCAGTGAAGGCAGTCCAATAGAGTAAGTGCTATTGGGGCATGCTTGGCAAATTGTGAACACTT
>ML823874.1:56497-87351 GCA_009831015.1 Picea engelmannii
TGCTTTAGTGGTTTCCCTTTATTAATATTGTCTTTCTAAGGAAAACCTCACAGAAAAACCCAAGGGATGTCTCCCCACATTTGTGGATGCCATTCATAGGAAACCCATCAGTGTAGACTCACTTGTCTCACCCACAGGGATTCAAATTGGGCATCCATTGGCATGGAACTAACCAAATGGCCAACAACATTGGTAATAACTGGTTGAGTTGATCCTTTGGGTTTTTTCAATGTGTGTGTGTGTGTGTGTGTTATAAGCCCAATGGGTTAGCTCAATCAATTTGAATGGACTTTTTCAAGGCAAAGTTTGTTGTGAGGTCTCTAGTTCTATTCTAGTTGAGGTTTGAGCCTGAGTGAGTCTAACCAGGTTACTAGTTGCTACTATTGTTGGCGGTTGAGTCACCGTCCATTTAGATATTTCAAGGAAGTGGGGGAATCCCCATGAGATTTTCCTTTGAATATATATAGAAGGTGACAATTGGGGAGAAAAACAAACAAGAAAAACATTGACAATCATTGGTTGAGTTGACCCCTTGGGGATTTTTTCCACACACACAAATATATATATATATATATATATATATATATGCTAAATTTCTATATGATGTCCTCTTTGCTTGTTTTTCTGCTTAATTGCCATCGTTTTCTAATTCCTTATTTGTCATTTCAATGTGTCTTATTGGTGAATTTTATCCATTTAATTTCTTTAATTGTTTCCATGTCACTAAAAATCAACATTATTTAGGTTTTCTACATTCATTTGTAGCTCTATGTCTATCTAAAAATAGTTATGCTCGTCATCAAGCATGACCCTCAAAATTGTTGCACCTATATTCTCTTCCTATCTCCTTCCCTTGCATCAACCACCTCTTGTATATTTCTTTCCAATCCTATTCGTCATTTTCCCATCCATGTGTTTACCTTGCAATTTTTGTTAACTAAATAATTTAATTCATATTTATTTATTCTTTGTGTTGATCAATCTTGAAATCGAGTCTTTTTATCGGATAAATCACTTAGAAAAGAAGATAACATAAATAAAAATAGTGATTTATAAAAAAAATGATGTTTGTATCAAGAAGAGTGCCCTCTGAGAACCATATTAGAAATATTGGGTTATTATTGCTAGGTAGGTGTTACAAGTGCCTTAGCAACAACCTTTGTTTCATGAGTTACAACAATGACTTCCCCAATATTGTCACTTGAAATATCAACCCTAAACAAAAAATTGAAGGAGACCAAGAGAATCATAGTGCCTAAATTTATATAAAAATACAACTAATAAGAAAGGTAATCTCTCTCTCTCTCTCTCTCTCTCTCTCTCTCTCCATATATATATATAAGGAAAATAAGGCAGATATTATTTTAACAATGCATTTTGTTACTCTATATAGTGAATATCCAAACTAGCCAGGGCCACAACAACAATCAACCTTCCAATAAAAAAAGCATAAAGTCGCCTTGTGCAAAATATGTTGATGTTGCAAAACTCTAGAGTCTAAACTTGAGTAGGAAGGATGATGACATGTGGCAATGAGTTGAAGTTTCCTTTTTGCTTCAATGTTTTTGATAAGGTTAAGATATTAAAAATTGAAACTAATATATTCCAAGAAAGAGACCTTTGAGTTGCACATATTCCTTGTTATCCCCAACTCCTAGGGATAACTAAGGAGATGATGTCTCGAGGCCCTCGGGTTGCATACATGGAGTATCGAGAGATAACTTGACCAACAATGTCCACTTGCACAGGCAGAGAGCCACCTCACCACCATAGCTCCAGGTTCTTCATGAAGGTATCCACCACATCAACAGGCCTCCGGAAGACATTGGGTCTTGCTCCATGAGCTACAAGTCAGGTATTATGGTGAGTTTCATTTCAATATTTGAGGCATTTGAGTTTGTTGCATCTATTACTGCTTTTGATTATGTGACGTTTGCTTGGACATTATGCTCTTTTCCCTGTTTCACTTTGGTGGTTGACATTGCACCCTAGTACGTGGGTCACCCTTAGGGAAAAGGTTGCTACTGGGAGGTCGTCTTGACAAGTCATCTTTCCATTCTCGACCATACTTGTCACTTTCCACCCTTCATCCCCTCATCTCCTTATCTTTTGGGGTTTTCGGGTGTACTGATTCAAGAAGGGGTTGTTCCTCATTTCATGGGAAGAAGGGGTTGAAGGCCCAAAGGCTTGTAGCTGGAAAAAGATAAAAGCCAAACCATTAACCTTCTAGATGCTTGTCGAGGGATCTCGAGGACAATGAAACGTCTCTCATAAGAAACTGATAGGACCCGTGAAAGAATAACTAATAACAAATGCCAACTAGGGAGGAGCATGTGCGGGCACTGATTTTATTGCTTAGGTAGAAGCCCCACACATGTTTCCAACTTGGGGAAGCATGATGTGACTAGGGTAGAGTTAAGGTGGCCACACTTTTTCATGCTTAGTTAGAAGCCCCACCTTGGCTTCAACCTGGAAACATCCTAAAATAATTAAAGACAATAAATTGGCTTGGAAAATGGTTGCATTGAAAATGAAGGTGCAATACACCCTATACAATGGAACTCATAAATGAGACACTACAACCCCTTGTATGTCATGAACCATGTTATCCCCATTTTTTGGTTAACTAGGGAGATTGTGTCTTGAGGCCCTCAGGTTGTAGATATGGAGTGTTGAGAGACTACATGACCAACAATACCCTTTGCACAGATGGAAAACCCGCTCACCACCGCAGATGGTCAAAGATTTGCAGATGGCATCCACCACACCAACTGGCTTCTGAAAGGCAGTGGGCATTGCTCCATGAGGTACAAGTCAGTATTATGGTGAACATCATTTCAATATTTAAGCCATTTGATTATGTTGTGTCTTAGATTGCTCTAGTTTTCATGATATATGCTTGGACATTATGCCTTTTGCCCTACTTCACCGTGGTGGTTGACATTGTGCCCTAGTAAGTGGTTTTCCTTGGGGATGGGTTTGCTACTAGGAACTTCCTTAATGAACCATCGTACCATTCTCGACCATACTTACCACTTTCCATCATTGTTCCTCTCCATTTCCTTATATCTTGGGATTTTAGGGTGTATTGACCCAAGAAGGGGTTGTCCCTCATTCTATGGGAAGAAGGGGCTAAAGGCCCAGAGGAGTTGATGTTGGGTAAAAGATAAAAGCCTATAGAAACCTTTCAGATGCTTTGCCCAGGGATCACCCAAGAAAGTAATGAAACACTTATCTTTTAATAAAGGGGACCCACAATATAATAAAGAATGCTTAAAAGGTTAGTTGAAGGATAGGAGGTCTCATCATGAGCCGAACTATCACGTCCATGAATATCTAGTGGTATAACATTACCATCATCTGGTCACCAAACCAGGGTAATGGCTCTCAGTTTCATGGCTAAGAGAAAGGGAGTCTCATCACGAGCCAACCTTCTCATTTCCATTAGGTGTTTGTGGTGACATTGCCATCATCTGGTCATCACCCCAGGTCAGTGACCTTCAATCTCTCCTTATGCTATATTGAAAGAAAATAAAGAAAGAAAGATAAAAGGAAATAGATGGGCTTGGAAAAAGTGCATTGTGGACGAAGGTACCACACACCCTCTACAAAGACACCCATGAATGAGACACTACGACCCCTTGTATGTCATGAGCCCTATGCCCATTGAGTCTTGGCCCCAACCACCCGATACACTTTACATGGCTTAGAGAGGGCCCTCTTGGAAGCTCTCCTTGACCTAGGGCAAGATCTACCTTATAAGACACCTACTCAACCCTCCCATATTCAAGTTTGACAAGTCGCATAGTGTCTTTGAACAATTAATTGTTTGATATAGTGATCTTTGATGCATATGCTTATATGGCTTATTTATTGATTGGATTCACTTATCATGATGTTATGACTTGAGATCCTTGGAGGGTGTGGTCATTTGTTTTTGCAGGACCTAGTTGGTGGACAATTTTGGGAGAACAAGCCTAGCTTGGGCTTCTATGGGGCCACAAGCCCACATGTTGGATGCCAAGGGCCCGCGTGCCAGATGAGAGAGATCAAACTTTGACGACCTTGATGATGATTTGGACGACCTAGCCCACCCCTTACTTGCCAAACGACTTGCCCAAGAGGGGAAAAACGTCCCACTTTTGAGCTTGGCATCATGATCTTGGGGGCTAGGGCATGGTGGTGAGGTGCCACTCTTGGACACATGGACGTTTTGGGGAGAAGAAGGTCTTCACCATAATATGAGTGCTTAGATGCTTGACACATGGCCTTTGGAGGCCCATCCATGCTTCTCCAACACCAATGATTTCCTCAAAGTGGAAAAACGTCCCCTAAAGGGGTGACGTCCTCCTAAATTAGGGTTTAATTTGTGCAAAAACTGAAATTTTAAGTGAATTGTTTAATATTAATTTGTTAAGGGGGCAAGATTAGGGTTGTTGACCCCTATCCTTGTGTTTTACTTTTTAATTGTGGAAAAACTATGTTAGCTACTTTTAGTATAAATAGAGATCATAAGATCTCATTTTAAAACATAACTCTCCCTCTTGTGAGAGACTTGGTCTGAAATTTTCGGCCCTCTTGGCTCTTTTATCTCTTGTGCACTTGTTTTATTTCTATGTTTATGAATGGTTGATGGAGGAAGGTCTAGCGCTAGCTTTGGATGATGCTTTCCAGCTCTTGTGGTGATTTATCTTGACATTTCTCTTGATCTTGGTATGGTTTTCTACTATTATGCTATCATTTTTTAAGTTCAAGTATTGTGATGATAGGAGCTAGGTGGGAAGTATAAGGGCATACACCCCCACCATAGCCTTCATCATTTTATTTGCTTCATCTCATTGATCAAGGGTTTGTTAAGAGAAGTATAAGGGCACACACCCTCTTAGCTTAAACCCTAGCTTAGAGCAACTTGCCTTGGGTTGTAAAATGGTTTACACCCCCAAGGAGGTAGTTTCTCTAACCTTGTGACTCCATTAACCCAATAGTAAAGGCACTGGTCATTGATTTGTTGCATTGGAGAAATAAAATATTACATTGGGAAACATGATTTTCGATCATTTTTACCTATTGCAAAGTGTCTTTTCTTGTGTCTCGGGTAGGTACAATCATCCAGAGAAGTATTATACTCGTGGGGAAACAATTACTTGACTTGCAAGGCATCTCTTACAACCTTTCACTCCACTTAGACTTGACCTATAGGAGCTTCATTTCCATCCATCTTCATCTCCATATCAATCCCCCTAGGGTCACCGAGATCGCCTCCTTAGAGTGACCTAGTCACCTTTGAAGTGCATGACCTACATTGAGGTGACATTGGGTGTAGGATTCCCAAGTTGTAGCACTTGTTCCGTGGTTGGGTCAGGATTTTCCCAACCTACAACTTGCGCTATAACAAACCCCATGCCCAAAAGTCTTCCCCCCATCCATGACACCTCATCCACATGAATTAGAAGGAGATCCCCTCGGGAAACACCCCTAAACATGAGGTATGATTCACCCAATAGGTGGTTTTGTCAACTCTTCCATGCCTAAACTTGACAAATTGTATAGGGTCTTTGAGCATTGTCTTATTTTGATGAGGTAGTTTCAATGTACATGCTTGGATGGCTCTTTTATTGATTTGATTTACTCATCATGATGCATTTTACTTGAGATCCTTGGAGGGCGTATCCATTTGTCTTTGCAGGACCTAGTTGGTGGACAGTTTTGGAGGAACATGCCTAGCTTGGGCTTCCATGGGGCTTGAAGCCCACATGTTGGATACTAGGGCCCACATGCCAAATGATGAAGACATGCCTTTGGAGGCCTAGAAGTCATGGAGGACATAACCTAACGCCTACCACCCAAACGATTTTCCTAAGAAGGCCAAAACATCACCTTGAGGGCTTGACGTCATAACAAGGCTAGTGTTTGGTGGTTGTTGAGGACACTTGGCACATTTTGAAGGAAGGAAACCATGGATCGTGGAGAAGGGGCTTGGATCAAAGACACGTGGCCTTTGGAGGCCTAGCTCACCCATCTCCTACTCCAATGACTTGCAAAAGTGCCAAAACATCACCCTAGAAGGGTGACTTCTTACTCATGTGAAAATTATGAATTAAAAAAGTATTATTTTATGTAAAGGGGCAAGATTAGGGTTGTTGACCCCTTTTCTTGTGTTTTACCCTAACTTTGTGGACAAACTATGTTTAGAACATTTCGTATAAATATAGATAATTTGTATCTTATTTGGACATAACTCTCCCTCTTGTGAGAAGTATCCTAGCTGAAATTTGCACTCTCTTTGGGCAATCTCTATCTCGTGTTCTTGTTATGGTTTCTTTTGGCTATTGGTGGAAGTAGTGTGCTACCTCTCTTGGAGCAATTTTCTTGCATGTGTGGTGGATCATGTTGGTAAAGGAAGGTTTATCTTATTGTTTCTTGGACTTGGTAAGGAATCTATCTTATTGTTGTTTCATTGCTTGGTTACAAATGTGATTTGTTAGACTTTCTTGGGGAGTATAAGGTTTACAACCCCACCAAATTCATCATTTTTTGAAATAATTTGTTGCTTAAGGTTTTGCTAGGAGAAGTAAAATGGTTTACACCCTCCTGGTACTTCTTAGTTAATCATGCTTGCCTCGGGGAGTAAAGGGGTTTACACCCCCAAGGAGATAGTATTGTTAACTCTTTATTTGTTTGACTCCATAACCCAATAGCTAAAGGCTTTAAGGCACTAAATCTAATTGCATTGGAGAAATAAAATCTTGCATTGGTTAATGTGAAAACTCAGGATTTTGAGATTGTCTAAATTGGAATCATTTCTATGCTTTATGTGCTTGGTTGAGCCACTAGGGCATCTCATTTTGCTAAGTATTTATTGTTGTTGTTATAACATTTCATCTACAACCATTAGGGTTGTAGAAACCCTAATCTTAATCTCTTAACAACTCATAAACCAATTGTCAAAAGTTGCTAAAAATTTGCTCCTATCCTCTATTAATCTTAGCACACTTTTTGGGTGGATTGTTGGCAAGTTTTGGTGGTTGATCTCTTTGTTGTAAAATCTTGTTTTCTACAACCATAAGGTTGTGATTATATCTCTGCAATACTAATCTCTTACAACCTTGTTGCATTGCTAAAGTGTTATGCATTAATACTTGAGTTAAACTAGTCATTACTAGCTTGTCTCTTGCAATCTTAACTAGAATTTTAACAACTTTATTTGCAGCTCTTATTATCGTTTCATTGTTGATATATATTACTTTTTGTTGTTGCAATTAGGGACAATAAGCTTAACTTGTTTGTCCAACATATTATTGGGCTTGTATCTCTATTTTCCTTGTGTCTCAAGCAGGTACAATTACTCGTTGGCAAGTCTTCTATACAGTGACACATCCTCTATCATCTACGAGACTCTTTTCAATCCCTTCTTACCTTCCATCATTGACATATAGGGGTACTCTTCATCATCTATTCATTTTCCATCTCATTTCCCCTAGGGCCACTGAGATTCCCCCCTTGAGGTGATCACTTCATACCTAAAGTGATGAGAATACCTATCTAAGGTGACATTAGGTAGGTGTTCTCTTAGTTGTTTCTGTTTTGTGGTTTAGGTCAGGCTTTGCCCAACCTACAACTTGTGCGATAACATTTTGGCGTCGTTGTCGGGGAGGATTTTGAATCGTCTTCCAAACTCTAACAACACTTTGGCAAGCTATCTCAAAGCCTTTCCCCAGCTTGCTTGACGACTCCACCTGAAGGAAATTTATCTTCCACCTTTGATGAGCTCTTATTGAAGCTCATCTGGTGACTCTACCTTCCCATAACCCTTCTTCCCTTAATACCTTTCCCCTAGGGAGGTTCAAACCTTCTAAGGTTTATCGAAGAAGGCCTCCCCTCAAGTCTCCCGTTGTCAAAACACTTTTTCACGGTACCCTTCCCCTTGCTCCAATGGTTCACCCTTGGGAAAATGACTTTTATAAACCCCTTAACATGGCCACCATCCTTGGATACCCTAACACAATGTCAAAAGAGTCTCACAAATGGTTGTCAAAGTTTAGGGGAAACAATGTCACCACTTCAGAGGATCATCTCTATGTCGTAGGTCGAGACATGGAAAATGTAGAAGTGGAACATGAGGATGTAGCCATGAGGCTACTAGCCTCATCTTTGACCGAAGATTCCCAGAGATGGTTCAAGGGGCTACCTGACAATCAAATAACATCTTATGAGGATTTCACCACGTTATTTAAGAACCGATGGACAACGAAGAAAGATAATGGGATGCTCGTAGCTCAGTTCAATCAAATAAACAAAAAGGAGAATGAGACAGTGGGTGAATTTGACACCAGGTTTGAAAGATTATACATTCAGATTCCAATAGATTTGTGTCCTACCATTGCGACAATTCGTCTCCTTTATGTGAATGCATTTGATGGGAAATTTCGCTTTATTCTAAAGGAGAAGAAGCCCACCACTTTGGCGTAAGTCAAAGAATACAGTGCAAAGATTGAAGAAAATCTCCTTGACTCAAAGGTTGATCCTTTTCAGTATCCTCGTGTCAAGGCATAAACAAAGACTAAGGCTTCCAGTAGAAGTGTTCTTGATCTAATTTCCCTCTTGACTCAAAGGATAGATCAAATGACTACTCAATTTGTCCAAACACATAATCATATAATGGGTCGATTAACTATTGTGGAGAGAAATCAATCTGCCCCCAAACCTGAGCTCACGAGACAATAGAGAGATGCCACAGGTTGAAAATAAGGACTCAATAAGAGGCAAAGGCCCTTGATACTTTGAAACTAGTTGGGATGGTTGACACACATACACCATGGTGTTCTCTGTGCCAAGAACCTCACCAAGAGGATGTTTGTCCTCGACGAGTCGAAGATTCTCCCGACAGTATGAATTTCATGGATATGATTTGTAACTTCCAAGAGGAAGATGTCACATAAGAATAGATCGATGAAGCCATAAGACAGGGGGAAAGAGAGGGGAGACTTCGGGCCTTGAATCAGTTGACAGACGATCAGAGGAAGGAACTAAAGAAGAGGGAATATTTGACATACACCAGAAGAAATAAAGTTTCATCACTTCCATCACAACCTACCGCTCCTCCTCCATCTACAAATAAGGTGGTCCCACCCCTTCCACCTCCAATACATGAGCTACTTCCAATTCCAACTCCAATAGATGAGATTCAGTTAACCAAAATTAACAAATTAAAACAAAAAAAACATCAAATATACATTTACCATGAATAAAAAGACCTTTATAAATTCATTCAAAGTTAAAAATCCAAGTTTCACTATTGATGAAATATTATGGATCAATAAAATAACATATATATGTGACAAATATTTAAACACTCAATTTAAAATAAATTATAAAAATACCTTATCAACATCCTAAACATAAAAATCAACACATGGACTCTATAATTTACTAGCATCAACATTTTCCTAACTAGAGCTGATGTGGTGATTACATTCGAATTAAAATTTCCAAAACAACATGGTATTAAAATTAAAGAAATTCAAAAATAGTTTGAAAAAATAATGAAAGTCTAACAAATTTATATATTTACAATATAAATTTGATAATTGTGTTCTAATATTGGAAGAGCCTTTCATCTTGTTCCTCAATTCAAAATTGTTTCAAAATATTTTATAAGAAAGATAAACATACAAAATAAAACTAAAACCTTGAAAAATAAGAAAAATTTAACAACTAAAATTTATCTTTACCTATCTCTACTAATAATTCAAAGTCAAAAAAATTTAAAAATAAATATTTATAATAACTTTAAAATTTCATTAATTTTCCAAATCTAACATTAATTATAAAATCATTTTAAAAAGAAATATTTATAATAACTTCAAAATTTTATTAATTTTCCAATTCTAACATTAATTATAAAATCACTTTAAAGAGAAATAAAACCATAAATATTACAATTTCATTATCCAAATCTAACATTAGTTATAAAATACTCACTTAAGAGAAATAAAACCATAAATATTACAATGTCATTAATTATTCATAATAAAATTTCAGTTGCCTTATTAAAAACTCGCGTCTTGTATCATGAATGTGTATAGATAAGAGACAAACCATGAATGTGTATAGATAATAGATAGACGAATACACAATTATCATTCATCAATATTTAAGCATTATTGTATCCTCATGTCTTGTATCATGAATGTGTATAGATAAGAGACACAAGCGAATACACAATTATCATTCATCAATATCTAAGTATTATTGTATCTGTTAGCGCCGCCATTTTCCTCTAAGCTAGAGTTGGTTTTTAGTCGAGTTATGGCCCATGTGTCAAAACATGTAAAGTCAAGTACGTAACAATGAAGGGGTCGAAGTCAGCAAGTGGTCAGTTGGCCCTTGGAAGCAGGAAGGGATGTCAAAGTCGAAACATGCGTGAATGGTACAGATATGTTGTTCCCAGAGAGTCGGGTCATGTTAAAAGTTAGTCTCTACCTGCCCTAGGTCGAGTCAAGTAGTTAATGGAAGTCGTGTCAGCAAGTGTTGTAACTATTATCAGTTCATTATGAAGGCCGAAGGAATGAAGAATCACGACTTTCATATCATGTATGCCCTGCAGCCCTTATTGTCTGTAACTTACACACGAAGATGTGTTATGGAAAATTTGCAGTTCGATTTGAAACATCTAGTTGCCATGAATTTAGTTTTCCTTGGCACGATTCCTCCTTTTGTTTGATCTGTTATAACTCCTAGAGGTTCTGAACCCATTTTGTTCGCAAAATTAGTTCCATGCTTTGTCTGTAAGTTTTCTCGCAAGCCTAAGTCGATTGAATTCTCTATCTTGGGCATTCGTCAGATCCACTGCGTGCAAGATAAATACTGGCCACGTCATGGTGACCTCCCAAAACATACGGAAGGGCATGCGAAGTGGCAGAATCGCCAAGCCCGAGCCCCAAAGCGACTGGGGTTCGTTCTCACTCACAACAGGCATCCCTAAGGATACAAAGGGAGTTTTCTCTTTACCCGCGGGAACGATGACATCACACTGCGCAGAACCTGAAGTGGAAGGACCTGCTCAAGAAGGAAGGATAGTAGAAGCCCTGTCTCCCCAACAATAAATACCTCGAAGAAGGGGCAAGCCCAAGAAGAATAAGGAAGCTGGGGAAACTCGAATCCCAGATGAGCCGCGCGCAAGATCGTTTGTTGAAAAATTACTTATGCGCGTTGTTAGGCTGGAACCTGTTGAAGGTACAAGCTAAGAAAGTGGGAGCAGAATGAGGAGGATGGATGCCACGGGTACAAATGATCAAGAACCATCTCAGCAGCTGAAGCAGGCGAAACTAACTATAGTTGAACTTTACCAGGAAAACAGGGAGCTAAGACAACAACTAGCGACAAAGGCCATTGAAGTGTCAGTTGCACAAGGTTGCGAAGAGAACATGATGTGGCTCAAAAGACATCTCAGAGAGGCGCAGGATACAATTGTTCAGTTGTGTGAAGCACAACGACTGTCAGAAGAAAGGTATGCAAAGTATTCTAGGGAATATGAAGCGGCCGAGGAGAAAGCTCGCGCAGCTCTTGCCAACAGACAGAAGAAACAAGATTAGCTAAGTTCGTTCCTGTATCCGCAAATAGAACACAAATCTTGATAGTTTTTAAAGAGACATCGCCTTAAGACATTTTGTCATTTTTGCCAACGGTCATGACAGCTAGCAGCCACTTGTCACGCACATTCTCCTAGCAAACAAGCGCGCGACAAAAATCAAGTCGTTACAGCAGATAGTGGGACTCTGACAAACACTTGTCCATTCAGATATCTGATCAAAGGAAATAATTGACACATCACCCTCTCACGACGAGACCTGATTGATAATCGAATCCCCGTGGCAGATTACAAACAATGATGATGTAGCTAGGTGTATTTGTTGTCTATTTTTGAAAAAACGTCATGCAAAGAGTTTTTTAACGTAGAACAATCAGTTTCCTATTTTTTAGAGATATTAGTTAGAAAAGAAAGGTAGCCCAAGGGGCACCCTCACCTATATATTTGATATTTTCAATGTAAGCCAGGTTGGTTGGCAAAATTAGTATAGACAACCTCTATTGAATGTAATTTGAGTTCGATCGAAACTTAATGCAAAAGTCCTGTAGCTTTGATGAAAAGATTCTAATTGTAGTAGTTGGATGTATTGTTTCCTTTCTTTGTGTACGTGCTTCCTGTTTTCTACATTCATATCTTTTTCTGTTTGAATCAGAATGAATTTTCAAACCTAGGATTCGCTACGCAACGCCCCTTGTTCGCGCCATTTAGACAAAACATACTTCCTCTGTAGTTAACTCTGAATTCATCCTCAGCGGTGCTCCGAGTTACTTCCTGTGTTTTCTCCTTGCCACACACAATGATTTTAAATTGAAGACTGTTGCTCGTTTAGCCTTTATCCTCTCAAGTTCAGTGACTGAGTCATTTGTTTCCATCGTTTTCTTGAATTGACTCCATAGCTCGAGGTCTTTCTATCTTACGCCAATGAAACCAGAACTGATTATGCAATGTTAAATCTAGCCAACAACTTTAAATCCATATCCTGCGCTGAGATAGTGTCTTCTGAGAGAGCCCTCTCGAGATCCGAAAGGCTAGTTTCAGGTCTCAAAGTTGGCTAAAAAAGTTACCTTTGTCATCTATTTATCAGTCGAACAAATTTACAGAGTGCTAACATTATGGCGCCGCTACCGGGAACGAAATTGAATAGATTTTCCCTGGGAGAACGACTAACGTTGTAGTTTGACCCCTGAGGGTAACAAAGAGACAAACATTTGTACATGCTGAAACCTTTACCCTGGCGACTCCAGTCAAAAATACCAGTAGCATCAAGTAGCGCAGTTCAGGAACCCTGGATCCAAAGACGATCTATAATAGAGAAAATCCTGACCCAAACCCTACAGAGCCTGTGTACGACCCCGAGAAAATTCTGCGCAGGACCAAAGAGCAAGCGTCGACCTGTTCTATTACCTGGACAGAAGCCTGTCCTTACCCAAAGACGACGTGCAAAGCATTGATGACCTTGAGTTTGATGAATTATTTGAGCAAACCTTGTTCAAGTCCAAGTCAGAAAGCAGCTTGGATGAGATAGTTTTCGACTAGAAGAGATTCCAAGCCCTCAAATCCCCAACCCTCCTAGGTCCATGGCCGCTAGATTCCCCCCCCTCGTTTTGCCATCCCAACTGCATGATTTGCCCCAAAATCACAGCCAGAGGATCAAGCTCTACGATGTTGAAGGGAAGGTTTCATCCCAAAGGCATCTGGATTAGTTCAACGATTTCGTCGACCTAGAGGAGGTGGACTATGTAGATGCGAAAATGAGGTTGTTTGCGCAGATTTTTTTGGGGGAGGTGAGGAAATGGTTCAAAGTCCTCCCGACTGCGAGCTTTCAAGACTTCGCCGTGTTCGAGACGTCTTTCATTACTAGGTGGGGAGACAAGAAAAACCCCTTGTAGTTGTTAATGCAGTACAATAATATGAAGAAGGCATCAGTAGAGATGGCGCAAGAATTCTCAGCCCATTTCATAAAGGTCTATAACTTGATTCCTGCAGAAGTCCAGCCACCCCTCGGGATCGCACAGTGGTGATACGTCGACTCCTTCGACAATGATTTCGCCTTGCTATTGAGAGAAAGAAGATCAACAAATCTAGACTCAATAATGAGCAACGTGATCAAAGTCGAGGTAAATATGATGGCATCGGGGAAGATCAAACAAAGATTCAACAGAGGTGATAAGAATCCCCAAGGAGGTGCAAATCCATCGACATCTCAGTCCTCAGACGATAAGTTCGATTTGATGATGAAAACAATGGAGAAGATGATGGAGAGAATGTTTATGGCAAACAGACATGTCGCCCGAGAACAACATGACCCCCAGCCCAGAAATCAAAACCTCAGGAGGGGTCAAGCTCCCAAAATCCGACGGAGGGAGCATAGAGACCAGGGCGACCAACAGACAAGGCCTCTGTTCCAAAAAAATTACGCCGACGATGATTTCGATCAGATGTTCAAAGAAGAAATGCATTGTTGCGACAACAAAAACCCATGCATTTTTTTAACGAAGAACGAACATGATCTATACATGAGCCAAAACGACGATTTTATGCTAGAGACAGATGATGCATGGTTTGGGGAAACAAATGATGCATTGTCTTGGGAGTCAGAAGAGTTCCATAAGAGTTACCAGAATGCCATCATGCAGTTTCAAAAAAAATATAACCTCATGAACAACTGAAGCTCAACAGAGAGACCCCATAAGGAAAAATCCAGCGAACACCCCTTCCAGAAGTCGACTGAGGCCGAACAACACGACCAAGGATGTGACTAAAAAGACAAAGTCAAAGGAGGAGGCCCCGAAGAAAATGCCGGAAGCAAGCCGAGAAGTGGGTGGAAAAGAGGTAGAGAAGGTCTGTCCTCCCTTGAACTTTGAGCATGAAATGGCCAAGATCAAAATATCATAAAGGGTGAATATCGGGAGAAAATTATTAAAATTTTGAAAATGGGAGGGACCCTCGATACTTTGAATGTCCAAGACGATCACCCTGCTATCTTGTTTGGTCCGCGCATTGAAGATATACATGATACTGAGGACGTCCTCCATTCTACGTCAGTCTAAAGGTTCATGACATGACCTTGCATAATGCCATGCTTGATTCGGGCGCGTCGCACAACCTCATGCCAAAGGTGATCATGGACGAATTGGGTTTGGACATCACCAGACCCTATAAGGACCTTTTCTCTTTTGATTCGAGAAAAGTTAAGTGCTTGGGTCTCATCAAGGAATTGGTCGTGTCATTGGCCCAAATTCCTTCGAAGAACATGGTGATGGACATGGTCATGACGAACATACCCCCTAAGTTTTGGATGTTGTTGTCCAGGTCGTGGGCTACGAAGTTAAAGGGGACCCTGCAAATGGACATGTCATACGCCACCATTCCTATCTTTGGCCAGGATAGACGGTTGTACAGAGAAGTGTTGCTGAAATACATGGTAAGCAACAAGACATAGCCAAATAACCATCCCATATACTCCATCGACACTGAGGTTGGTTCGTCTATATGCTAGAATGACCTGAGTTTTGAAGAGGAAGAGCCGACATCCATCATGACAACCGATGAGGAAACCGTGCAGAAAGAAGATGAATGCGCCGACCCAAAAGACCACTTGGAAAACGAGATATGGAATATGAGTTTCGATGGCATTGTTAGTAAGGAAGGAGAAGGTGTCGACATATGGGTAAGCCCCCCTGAGGTGGGCATAAAGTTGCGCTCATACAAGCTCGTATTCAAATGCACAAACAACATGGTCAAGTAAGAGGCACTGATTCTGGGCTTGAAGGTGTTGAAAGAATTAGGCACAAAGAGGATCGCAGTGCGCAGAGACTTCGAACTAATCATAAACTAGGTCAAAGGCATATATCAGTCCAAACACCCCAAGATGAGAGTGTACAAAAATTTGGCATTGGACCTCCTTGAAGAATTTTCAGAGTACGATCTATCTGTTATCCCAAGGTAGCAAAATTAGATCGTCGATGCGTTGGCCACCTCAGCCTCAATTTTTAAGATCCCCATCTTCCCAAACAGAAAATACGATATCGAAGTCAAACACAGGCCGATAGTGCCTGATAATATCAGTCATTGGCAGGTGTTTGAGGACAACACGCAAGTGGAGAGATTTCTCCAAATGAGCAACGAGTTCGCTAATACAAACATTGACGATGAATGTTGTTGCGACGAAGATGGGAGCGCGAATGCGCGTAGTAATGATGACCCTTTCCAGAACGAGATAGCGGGAAGGGACATTGTACAACTGAAAAATAACATCATCCCAAAGGGGTTAGTGCCGTTGGAAAACCTAATTGACGAAAATGACGTGGCTAGAAATCCCAAGATCACTGTGAACGAAGAGGACATTGAAGATTGCAACATCGGGACTGAGGAGAACCCAAAAATAATCAAATTATCGAAAATGCTCAGTCGAGAGGCCAAGCAAGACTACGTCAAGCTCATGAAGGATTTCCCCGACGTTTTCACATGGAGTTATGACGATTTGAAGGTGTATGACACTAAAGTTATTCAACATGTCATCCCTCTCAAAGAATACTAGAAGTCGTTCAAATAGAAGCTGCGACGGATAAATCCCCTGCTACTGTCGCTGATCGAGAATGAGGTAAAGAAACTGTTTGAAGCTAAGATTATCATTTCTTTAAGATTCTCGAAATGGGTAGCTAATTTGGTACCTGTAAGAAAGAAGAGCGGTGAAATAAGACTGTGTGTGGACTTTCGAAACTTGAACAAAGTGTCCTTAAAGGACCACTACCATCTCCCTAAAGCAGACTATATCCTGCAAAAGGTGGTGGGCTCCCAGAAGATGTCCATGCTAGATGGTTTTTCGGGGTATAATCAAATCATGGTCCACCCAAACGACAGAGAAAAAATGACTTTCACGACCCCATGGGGGACTTTCATGTATGCCAAGATGCCTTTCGGCCTGATGAATGATGGTGCCACTTTCTAGAGGGCAATGGACATAACATTTGCTGATGAAAGGGACAAGTTCATTGTGATCTATCTAGAGGACATCACGGTATACTCTGCCTCCATTGAACAACACCTCGAGCATCTGAAGAAAGTTTTCCATAAGTGTAGGAAGTTCGACATATCGTTGAATCCAAAGAAATCACATTTCGGGATGGAAGAAGGGAAGTTGTTGGGGCACATTATCTCGAAAGAAGGTATTAAGATAGACCCCAACAAGGTTGAAGGAATCCTGAAAATTGACACTCCACGCAGTAAGAAGGAAGTGAAATCCTTCCTGGGAAAAGTAAACTTCTTGAGAAGATTCATCCCCAACCTGGCAGAGATTATAAAGCATATCACTTGCATGCTCAGAAAGGGGAATGAGATCAAGTCAAACCCGAAATCCAGGAAGTCATTCGAAGATATCAAGGTAGCGCTGACTAGAGCTCTTGTGCTAGCCAATCCAGACTTCATGAAATATTTCATCCTATTTTCATTTGCTTCAGAGCATACAATTTTTGGCGAGCTACTATAGAAAGACGAGCAGAACTTCGAGAAGCCCATAGCCTATTTCAGTCGAACGTCGAGGGATGCTCCACTAAGGTACGACATTATGGAGAAACAAGCATACATATTAGTAAAATCCCTAAAGGAGTTCAGGACGTACATTTTACACTCCCGCGTTATTGCTTATGTGCCAAGAAACTCAGTCAAGGATATCCTAACTCAACCCGACCCTGAAGGAAGGAGAGGCAAGTGGATAGCGACCATGCTGGAATATGACCTTGATATTAAGCCTACGAAACTAATCAAGGGTCAGGGCATTGCAAAGCTGATGGTGTAGTCGGAGTGCAACGTTGTGGGAATCAATTTCATTGTCGATCTGTCAAAGAGTCCTCAGGAAGAAAGGACTATGCAGGTGTCTCAGAAGTTCGTCGATTCGCAGTGGTATGCAGACATCATCTATGTGTTGAAGAATCTCCAGGCCCCTCTGGGCGTAAATAATACCAAGGCCCGATTTCTAAAGATTAAAGTGGTTAAGTTATGCATCCTGGATAACTCACCCTACTAGAAAGATCCTAGGGGAATGTTGTTGAGTTGTTTGCTGGAAAATGATGCGAATAAAGCCACAACAGAATTTCACAAGGGTGACTACGGGGGACACCATAACTAGAAAACTACCGCGCAAAAGATCCTAAGAGCGTGTTACTATTGGCCTACCATCTTTGCAGACGTCTACAAAGAAGTGTCCAGTTTCCACGAGTGTCAGATTTTCGACGGAAGAAGAAAGCTGCAACCCTTGCCACTAAATTCGTTCTCATTCGAAGCACCATTCATGTAGTGGGGTTTGGATTTCATAGGTGAAATAAATCCTCCATCCTCATCGCAACACAAATGGATACTCACGACCATTGACTACTTCACGAAATGGATAGAAGCGATCCCCACGAAGCAAGCTATCGACGCAGTCGTCATCCAATTTCTGGAGACGAACATCTTGTCGATATTCATATGCCCCATCAACATCATAACAGACAATGCGGTCGCATTCAAGTCCAAGAAGATGGAGAATTTTTGTCAGGATTACAACATAACCCTGGGGCATTCTACAACGTACTACCCACAAGGAAACGGGTTAACATAATCATCAAATAGGAGCTTGACTAGGATCATCAAAATACTCCTGCAAAACAATAAGAAAGCTTGACATAAAAAGCTTATCTATGTGCTATGGGCAGATCGGGCTACCACCAATAAGTCCATCTCAACGTCGCCTTTTTAGATCGTATATGACACAGACGCAATTTTCCCTACCATACTGGGTTTGTCGTTAGAAAGTTGTTGCAAGAATAGGAGGCTGAGCCAAATGACATGCAGATAAGGATAAATTAGTTGGTTCACACACAGTAGATGAGGGAACAGGTGTACAATCGATCACAGCTCCACCTGGAAAGGATGAAGAAATCCTTTGACAAGCGTTCTAAGCCAGAGGATTTTTGGTTGGGTAATCTAGTGTTGAGATGGGATGCAAGAAATGAGGACAAAGGAAAGCACGAAAAATTCGATAATCTGCGGACGGGTCCATTCAAAATTGGTGCACATCGCGGAAACAATGCTTATTTTTTGGAAGAACTAAATGGGGAGTGCATTGGTTGGGGGCTTGTAAACAACAGGTTCCTCAAACATTATCTGATGAAATAAAATCCGTTTAATTCACATGTCATTGTAAATAGTCGTTTTATTTTTGTGTCGAGTCAGTAGGTCAACAGAAAATTGAAGCCCAAAGTGAAGGCCTTGAGTTTATGCTGAGTATTTTTTAAGCTACATCGATAGGTTTAGGTTGCGTTTTTTTTTTCATATTGCAGTGTCGAAGAGTCAAAATAAGTCCCAATGGTCAGGCACCTGGTTGATTGTTCTTTGCTACCTTGCGGGGAGGATATCATCCCCGTTGGAGCCAGTTGTTAACACTGCCATTTTCCTTTCAGTTAGAGTTGGTTTTTAGTCGAGTTATGGCCCATGTGTCAAAACATGTGAAGTCAAGTACGTAACAATGAAGGGGTCGAAGTCAACAAGTGGTCGGTTGGCCCTTGGAAATGAGAAGGGATGTTAGATTCGAAACATGCGTGAATGGTATCGGTATGTTGTTCCCAAAGAGTCGGGTCCTGTTAAAAGTTAGTCTCTACGTGCCCCAGGTCGAGTCAAGTAGTTAATGGAAGTCACATCTGCAAGTGCTGTAACTATTATCAGTTCATTATGAAGGCCAGAGGAATGAAGAATCACAGCTTTCGTATCATGTATGCCCTGCAACCCTTATCGCCTGTACCTTACATGCTGGGATGTGTTATGGAAAATCTGCAGTTCGATTCGAAACATCTAGTCACGATGAATTCATTGTTCCTTGGAACGATTCCTCCTTCCGCTCGACTTGTTCTAAATCCTAGAGGTTCTACACCCATTTTATTCGCGAAATTAGATTCATGCTATGTTTGTAAGTTTTCTCGCAAGCCCAGGTCGATCAAATTCTCCATATTGGGCATTCTCCGGATCCATTGCGCGCAAGATAAATACTAGTTGTGCCATGGAGACCTACCAAAGCATAAGGAAGGGCACGCGAAGTGGCAGAATCGCCAGGCCCGAGCCCCAAAGCGATTGGGATTTGTTCTCACTCACAAAAGGCATCCCCAAGGATACAAAGGGAGTTTTCCCTTCACCCACGAGAATGATGATATCAAACAGCGTGGAACTTGAACTGGAAGGACCTGCACAGGAAGGAAGGATAGTAGAAGCCCTGTCTCCCCAACAATAGATACCTTGGAGAAGGGGCAGGCCCAAGAAGAATAAGGAAGCTAGAGAAACCTAAATCCCAGACGAGCCGTGCGCAAGATCATTTTCTGAAAAATTACTTATGCGCGTTATTAGGCTGAAACCTGTTGAAGGTACAAGCCGAGAAAGTGGGAGTAGAATGAAGAGGGTGGATGCCACATCTACAAATGATTAAGAACCATATCAACAATTGAAGTAGACGAGACTAACTATCCCTGAACTTTACCAGGAAAACAGGGAGCTGAGACAACAACTAGAGACAAAGGCCATTGAAGTGTCAGCTGCACAAGGTCGCGAAGGGAACATGACGTGGCTCAAAATACAACTCATATAGGCACATGATGCAATCGTACAATTGCGAGAATCATAGCGGCTGTCAGAAGAAAGATATGAAAAGCATTCTAGGGAATATGAAGTGGTTGAGGAGAAAGCCCGCACAACTCTCGCAAGTCGAAAAAAGAAACAATATTAGCTGAGTTCGTTCCTGTATCCTCAAACAGAACGCAAATCTTGACGGTTTTGAAAGAGACATCGCCGTAAGAAATTTTTTCATTTTTTCCAATGGTCATGACAGTCAGTAGCCACTTGCTGCACACATTCCCGAAGCAAACGAGCGCACTACAGAAATCAAAGTCGTTACAACAAATAGAGGGACTCTGACAGACACTTGTTTGTTCAGATATCTGATCGAAGGAAAGAATTGACACATCACCCTCTGACAACGAGACTTGATTGATAATCGAATCCCCGTGGCGGATTACAAACAATCATGATGTAGCCAGATGTATTTGTTGTCTATTTTGGGAAAAACGTCATGCGAAGAGTTTTTTAACATAGAACAATCAGTTTCTTATTTTTTAGAGATATTAGTTATAAGAGCAAGGTATCCCAACGAGAACCTTCACCTATATATTTGATCTTTTCAATGTAAGTCAAGTTGGTTGGCAAAATTAGTATAGACAACGTCTATTGAATGTAATTTGATTTCGATCGAAACTTAATGCAAAAGTCCTGTAGCTTTGATGAAAATATTCTAATTGTAGCAATTGGAAGTATTGTTTCCTTTCTTTCCATACATGCTTCCTATTTTCTTCATTCATATATTTTTATGTCTGAATTAGAACGAATTTCGAACCTGGGATTCACCGCACAACGCCCCTTGTTCCCGCCATTTATACAAAATGTATTTCCTCTAAATTTATCTTTGAATTCATCCTCAACGGTGCTCTGAGTTGCTTCCCGTGTTTTCTCCTCGCCACACACAACAATTTTAAACTGAAGACTATTGCTCGGTTAGCCTTTATCCTCTCAAGTTCAGTCATCGAGTCATTTGTTTCCATCGTTTTATTGAATCGACTCCATAGCCCAAGGTCTTTCTATCTTACAACAATGAAACCATAACTGATTATGAAAAGGTGTTAAATCTAGCCAACAACTTTAAAGCCATATCTCGCACTAAGACAGTGTCTCCCAAGAGAGCCCTCTCCAGATCCAAAAGGCTAGTTTCGGGTCTCTAAGTTGGCTGAAAAAATTACCTCTATCTTTTGTTTATCAGCTGAACAAATTTACAGACTGCTAACAATATCCATCATGTATTAGATGGATATGTCCCCTTTTACTGTGGAGGTTCAAAATAATAAATCATTTGATTCTTTTTAAAAGTTATAATAATTCTCTTTGTTAATTTCAATTAGTCTATTTTTTTTGTTGGTTGAAAATAGGCTATGGAAAAATAATATAATTTATTTTGATGAATATAAATATAATACAACTAAATTACTAAGTGAATAATAATAATAATAATAATAATAATCTATTTTTAAGGTCACGACCATCCATACACCAAATTAGTGTATGAGACCTTTTTCGCCCAGCCATTTGACTGATAAAGTCTACAGAGATATACATAGCTTACCCCCCTATGGATTTGAATTTGTGACCTCTTAAGAGGAAACACATGTTCTTAACCATTAGGCCCACTAGACAGTTAATTATTAAAAAAAATCAAATACCTAGTATTACAATGTCTTATAAGGTGCCCTAACATCCCTTCATACAAATATCAATATAAGGACAACTTTTATTTTTATTCACTCCTAGTTTATGATGTGATAATATTACACCACATAATAACATTTGGTGACAATATATGTAATACATTAAAACATTTCAACGCACAAGAGTGAAAATCATTCAAGGTACTTATTCTTGTAGGGGTAAGATTAAATGTTGAACAATGTCTAAAGACACAAGAAGAAATAGAGGACATAGCATGCCTTCCCTATGCTAGTGTTGTTGGCAGTTTAATGTGTGAAATGTTCTGCACTCAACCAAATATTTCCCATGCAATGGGTGTTGATTTTTCAATAAGTTAGGTTAAGCATGAAGTTCATTCCATTTTATCATTTAACCATAACCATAAATGTTGCAACAACCAAGATCACAAGAAGAAGCACCATGCACAAGAACACAAGATGTATCCTGGGAAACCCTTCTCAACAAGGGAAGAAAACCCAGCCAAATCCTTTGCTATATTCTTCAAGAGAAAGACATTTACCACCAAGATAAACCCTAGCACATAAGAGGGTGCTTCAAACTCTAGAACTCTAGCGCCCAAGAGAGGTGCACACTTTTCCCAAAGAAGTGTACTTGCTGAAATTTCCAAACTCACAAGAAATATATGTTTCCACAATGGGGGATCTTCCTTTACTTATAATAGACGTTTCCTATCAAAAGAAATGTGTATTGACTCAACAGGGCCGACCTCACTAAGTCACAATATAATAATAATAATAATAATTAATATTAACCAGAATAATTATCGTTTGCATGTATTATTAATCACATTAAGGTGGGGCCAACCTATACCCTTTACATAACAATTAGGGTTACAGGCAGGTCTGACTCTTGAAAAATATATATAGCAAAGGATCTGATACACCCACTAGTGCTCATCCACTAGGGGCACATCCACAGGGATGTCATATCTCTAGTTCACTGCATTACACAGAAGAACCAGATCTTCACACGTTCACATGTGCTCATCCACATGCACGTCCACTCTACAGATCTTCTTTCCCACTGCCTCACACATGAGTATCATATGGAGTCTTCTCGTCAACTCTGTTTCTCAGAGGAGACTAATACATCATCTTCATTTCTGTTCACATGACGATGCACCCAACACTTTGGGATTTCGCATGTTCACCTTGTGCTCAACCACATGCACGTCTAACTCAACATATCGCCTTTCCCACTGGATAATCATCTAGAGTTCTTCTCAACTCTTTGAATGGAGGAGTTCATCTCTACGTTCCTAGATCTGTCTCAGGCAGGAACCACGTACCCTTCCTAGGGCCTTTCTCTCAGGTTTGTAAGCTGAGAGAAAGACTCGCATAGATGCAATGATCCACATCTCATAGGTTTGTAAGCTGGAGAATGTCTCACATAGCTACATTCATCAACATTCCCTCTCATCTAGGGAGAAATTCTTCATCATGCCAAGTCTCACACGAATGTTCTCTGAATTTTGTTTTTGGCTGCAGTCATCAATACTCCCTCTCAACTAGGAATACATTTTTCACCAAGGTAGTCTAGTGCATATGTATGTAATCTGCTCATGTGTAGGAAGGTACTTCATGTGTATGATTTTCCTCTGCATCATATCTTTGAAATAAGGATATTTCATCTCAGCGTGTTTTGATCTATTAGGAAACATTGGGTTCTCAAGGAGATTTACACATGGCTCTTGATTATCATCATAGGATCCATCTCATGGTCAAGTAAATCTGTCAGAAGCTTGTGAAGCCACATTTCTTCGCATATTCACTACTATATACTCTATCTCTGTGGTAGTCAAGACCACAGAGTTTTTTTTCCTGCTGCATTAGGAAACCATGAAAAACTTTTCGGTAGAACATCAACCGGATGTGCTCCTCCGGTCCACTGTACTTTCTACTCAATCTTAATCAACATATCCTGGAATCTCAACTCTGGAGTCTTCTCGTCAACTCTGTTTCTCAAAGGAGACTAATACAACATCTTCATTTCTGTTCACATGACGATGCACCCAACACTTTGGGATTTCACATGTTCACCTTGTGCTCAGCCACATGCACGTCTAACTCAACATATTGCCTTTCCCACTGGATAATCATCTAGAGTTCTTCTCAACTCTTTGAATGGAGGAGGTCATCTCTACGTTCCTAGATCTGTCTTGGGCAGGAACCATGTACCCTTCTTAGGGCCTTTCTCTCAGGTTTGTAAGCTGAGAGAAAGACTCGCATAGATGCAATGATCCACATCTCACAGGTTTGTAAACTGGAGAATGTCTCACATATCTACATTCATCAACATTCCCTCTCATCTAGGGAGGCATTCTTCATCATGCCAAGTCGCACATGAATTTTCTCTGAATTTTGTTTTTGGTTGGAGTCATCAATACTCCCTCTCAACTAGGAAGACATTTTTCACCAAGGTAGTCTAGTGCATATGTATGTAATCTGCTCATGTGTAGGAAGGTACTTCATGTGTATGATTTTCCTCTGCATCATATCTTTGAAATAAGGATATTTCATCTCAGCGTGTTTCGATCTATTAGGAAACACTGGGTTCTCAAGGAGCTTTACACACAGCTCTTGATTATCATCATAGGATCCATCTCATGGTCAAGTAAATTTGTCAGAATCTTGTGAAGCCACATTTCTTCGCATATTCACTGCTATATACTCTATCTCTGTGGTAGTCAAGGCCACAGAGTTTTTTTTCCTGCTGCATTAGGAAACCATGAAAATTTTTTCGGTAGAACATCAACCGGATGTGCTCCTCCGGTCCACTGTACTTTCTGCTCAATCTTAATCAACATATCCTGCAATCTCAACTCTGGAGTCTTCTCGTCAACTCTGTTTCTCGGAGGAGACTAATACATCATCTTCATTTCTGTTCACATGACGATGCACCCAACACTTTGGGATTTCACATGTTCACCTTGTGCTCAGCCACATGCACGTCTAACTCAACATATCGCCTTTCCCACTGGATAATCATCTAGAGTTCTTCTCAACTCTTGAATGGAGGAGGTCATCTCTACGTTCCTAGATCTGTCTCGGGCAGGAACCACGTACCCTTCCTAGGGCCTTTCTCTCAGGTTTGTAAGCTGAGAGAAAGACTCGCATAGATGCAATGATCCACATCTCACAGGTTGTAAGATGGAGAATGTCTCACATAGCTACATTCATCAACATTCCCTCTCATCTAGGGAGGCATTCTTCATCATGCCAAGTCTCACACAAATGTTCTCTGAATTTTTTTTTTGGTTGGAGTCATCAATACTCCCTCTCAACTAGGAAGAGATTTTTCACCAAGGTAGTCTAGTGCATATGTATGTAATCTGCTCATGTGTAGGAAGGTACTTCATGTGTATGATTTTCCTCTGCATCATATCTTTGAAATACGGATATTTCATCTCATCATGTTTCGATCTATTAGGAAACACTGGGTTCTCAAAAAGCTTTACACACGGCTCTTGATTATCATCATATGATCCATCTCATGGTCAAGTAAATCTGTCAAAAGCTTGTGAAGCCACATTTCTTTGCATATTCACTGCTATATACTCTGTCTCTGTGGTAGTCAAGGCCACAGATTTTTTTTTCCTGCTGCATTAGGAAACCATGAAAAACTTTTCGGTAGAACATCAACCGGATGTGCTCCTCCGGTCCACTGTACTTTCTGCTCAATCTTAATTAGCATATCCTGCAATCTCAACTCTGGAGTCTTCTCATCAACTTTGTTTCTCAGAGGAGACTAATACATCATCTTCATTTCTGTTCACATGACGATGCACCCAACACTTTGGGATTTCACATGTTCACCTTGTGCTCAGCCACATGCACGTCTAACTCAACATATCGCCTTTCCCACTGGATAATCATCTAGAGTTCTTCTCAACTCTTTGAATGGAGGAGGTCATCTCTACGTTCCTAGATCTGTCTCGGGCAGGAACCACGTACCCTTCTTAGGGCCTTTCTCTCAGGTTTGTAAGCTGAGAGAAAGACTCACATAGATGCAATGATCCACATCTCATAGGTTTGTAAGCTGGAGAATGTCTCACATAGCTACATTCATCAACATTACCTCTCATCTAGGGAGGCATTCTTTATCATGCCAAGTCTCACACGAATGTTCTCTGAATTTTGTTTTTGGTTGGAGTCATCAATACTCCCTCTCAACTAGGAAGATATTTTTCACCAAGGTTGTCTAGTGCATATGTATGTAATCTTCTCATGTGTAGGAAGGTACTTCATGTGTATGATTTTCTTCTGCATCATATCTTTGAAATAAGGATATTTCATCTCATCGTGTTTCGATCTATTAGGAAACACTGGGTTCTCAAGGAGCTTTACACACGGCTCTTGATTATCATCATAGGATCCATCTCATGGTCAAGTAAATCTGTCAGAAGCTTGTGAAGCCACATTTCTTCGCATATTCACTGCTATATACTCTGTCTCTATGGTAGTCAAGGCCACAGAGTTTTTTTTCCTACTACATTAGGAAACCATGAAAAAAATTTCGGTAGAACATCAACCGGATGTGCTCCTCCGGTCCACTGTACTTTCTTCTCAATCTTAATCAGCATATCCTGCAATCTCAAATTCACACTGGAGGCATATCTCGGGCCATATCCAATTGTGCCTCATATATATCTCAATACATGCTTTACTACTATCCAGTGAGTCTGTCTTCGCTGACTCATGAATTGACTAAGTACATTCACTTCATAGCATGAATCAAGTCTGGTGTTAATCAGACACATCAGTGATCCAATCAGATGTGGAACAATTTCGTCTGAATAATCATCAATATTCTTTAATATTTTCATTTTATATTTTCCTTAACTCAGGAAAAACCTCACCAGTCCTCTGCCATACTTCTTGTCCCAAGAAATAGTGCATCATACTCAGATTCTCTATCTCGAATTCAGAAGTTAAGGATTACTTGTATCTAATAACAAGGCTTTCTGAATAAGTCATCAAAATCAGGCTCTCGTCATCAACACTGTAATAGGTTTGGATCAACAACACTCTTGCTGAAATCCAAACTCATCAAGAATTTATCTATCTGATATAATTTCTAGCTCATGGATGGTAGTACAGATGGAAGTGTATCGAGTTTACTGGATCAAGTGTCTCATCATAGACAACTCCCTCTATTTGTGATAAATCTCTGGCTATAGATCTTGTTTTGTATTTATCAACACTTCCATCAGTTTCATTCTTGATCTTATAGATCCACTTGGAAGTTATCATAGACTTCCCTTCTGGTCCCTGAATAATATCTTATGCATAATTCTTTAAGATATACTAGTATTCTTCTGTTATGGAATCTTAAAGAATTATGGAATCTATGGTATTTGTCTCCCTCTGAACTGCTGAAGGGGAAGAAGGTATTTGTCTTACTGTCAATCTCCATCTATAGAACCACGTTGGGATGGTTTTTTCATTCTGGTTTTATTTTTTATGGGAGTGCTTCCCCCTTCTTGGCCTTGTGTTGTAATTTTCTTAGTGCTTTCTCCGTTTGTGCCTATCTACTATGCAGGGATTGTTCTATCCCGCGTCCTTGTTCGTGCTCCTGGCACCATCCTTGGGATTGTTGGTGTTTTCCATTCCTCGGGCCTTTCATGGACCTCCATCTCTATATCCTTCATTGTAACACAATAATTTAGCTGCAACCGCTCCTTTTTTCGATCTCTTTTTTCTTGTAGCCACATACTGTGGCATGATGCTTGGAAGTTCACTATCTTCCCAAACTCCTAGACAGTTTTTGTGGGAATCCTCCATGTATTTTCGACTCTATTTTGGATATTTATCAGGTATATCGTGAACATGTCATTGTTCTATTTTTTATTTTTGGGATCAGTTGGACTGCGAAGGGATGTGTAGCGCATTGTGTCACATTTTCTAGTCCTTGGTAGGAATAGGTTGTATGTGGGTTCCTTCCACCCCATCGAGCTCCCCTTTGCGCATTGCATCGCAAATTCTACTACTCATACGAGAACTTCTTCTTTTCGACACTTGTGCATTAATTTGCAACCGAGCAATCTTGTTTCAAATCGTGTCGCAGGATCATTGATGTCGATGATCCTGATATGTTTGTTACCCCTCTCTGCACCATACTTTGGTTTGATCTCATATGAAATGGATTTCTCTTTAGTCTTGTCATCTAGGTACTATTCTGGCTTCTCACCATCTGTGGGTAGCCCTATAATTGTGGCGATGAGATCAACGTTGATAGGCAGTGGCCTACCCATCCACAAGATGCCTCTGTGCACCCTCGCTAACAGTTATTTGACACATCCATTTATGTGTTTCTTGCACCCGAAGTGCAGTATGTCTATTAAGTTCATGATGTCAGTGTTGTACAACCACAGGATCCATTGCGTAGGCTCCAAGAGTGGCACACCTGATCGGTCCTCTCCCTACTCTCTAGGTAGCTTTGTGTTGCCAAATCTAGGAAATATATGGCGTCAAGGACATCATGGTCAGAATATTTGAGGTCCTTGATCCCTCCTACCATCTCGTCATCGACGTTCACTCCTTCAAGTATTTTCGACATCACTATATCTAGTTCTTCATGTCTACATTTGTATGGCCGACAAAGAAGCTAGAGATGGTCGACAATTTAGATTGGCACATGCAGTTCCTGGTGCATCATCTGGAACATTAGAATATAATAGAAAGTTAAGTGTTTGGAGATTCTAGACTTTCCAATTCACTCTTTTCCATGACATGGGATTGAGATGTGGAAATTGTAAATGGGAACCTTCAACGTTAACGCTATAAACATGATCACTCTGTAAAACTCGACCTTCAAGCATTTTTTCGTTTTATTCATCTCATATATTGTTGATTGAATTTATAATAAGTTGTGCTTCTGACCTCTTTTGTTGTTTGCATTGTTTTATATATTCATATTTATATTATATCCATTTCAACTTTGAAACTGAATATATTTTCAAATGATTTGAGTTGGCCGATTGAAATTGTATATAAAATTTCAATTTCTTTTTCTTTTCGGTTTACTGATTTAAAAAATACATAGCAAATTGTACTTTCAAATTTTTAAACAATATGTATGGCATCTATGTTAATATCAAATCTATTACAAGGATAGGATTGGAAATGGAGAGGATATTGGCATTTCTATTATATAAATTAGGGTTTCAAATTAACCTTGTATTTGAGCATTATTCAATACTCTTATTTGATAGAATAAACACATTGTAAAGTTTATTTATATTATTAGGTTACTATTTTACATCATTTCAAATTAAAAAAAGGTTTTTGGTTAATTATACAACTTGTAGATATATTCAAAATAACATGTCTTCAAACTACCTTCTTTGCACATCTCAATTTTAGTTACATTTTACTCAATTATTCTCTTGCATCTACTTTTACACATCCCATTCATTTCCACATGTATCACACACACTAATCACATTTTACATTGCCTAATATATGATCAATACTTAAATTTTTAATTGTACAAATCCCACTTGTGAGCTATTTATCTACACATGAAGGTTTCATTCAAAAGGACTTGGTTGACATAGAAAATGATGGGATTGGAAAAGGTCCAAACCCTACATTCCTTTTGTTTGAGGTTGTTATTGCTTATTTCATTTTACTTACTCAAGTTGAGGAAATGTTCATTGCTTGAGTTAACCCCATCTTACAAGTTATGCATGATCGAGGTGGACATTACAAATACAATGTACACACTATCAGTTTCCCATAGCCAATTTTTCAAATAACAACTTACCTTCCATGTTGCCTTTAATATCTTGACATATTGTCAAGCCACATGGAGTAAAGAAGAAATGTTATGTTTGTTATGTAACTTGAAATCTCATGTCATCAATTCATTGCTCTACAAGATGAAAAATGACAATTATTACTGTTATCGCACAGTTTGTAGGAGGGGTTTAGGTTATCTTGAGTCAAGGCTTCAAACTGGCGTAACAGGAGCTTCCCCACCCATTGTCACCTCGATGGGGAGCTATTTCTATTTAGGATGGCTGGTCCAAGGGAGACGTCCCTATGTAATCTGGTTTTCTGAAGGGCTAAAGGTTTAGTGGATCAAGGTAAGAAAATCCCTTTCATAGATTACTGCCAAAGATGAGATAGTCAAAGGAGATCTTCCACTGAATGGCACCTGTTTGCGAGACAAGACAAATAACTATAGAATGTACTGCAGTGGTTAGTACTTCAAATTGTCAATGGCTATCTTTAACATATATATATGAGCAATGATCATATGTAATTATTGACGAAGTCAATGATTACTAAACAAAGACAAATGGATTGTATCACTTCTTCAATAAATACAACAGAGATAAAGGCATTCAATGTATACAATGAATCTCAGTTATATCACAATGCACTATAAATCTGCTCAATATATATAATGTTGTTGCGTCACAGATACAGAAAATAGGGTGACGTCAGCCCTAGTGTTAGGTTATTTTGAAAGACAAAGAGAAAAACGTTTTATCAAACAAGTTTATAGATGTGATCAATAGCTCAAAATCTAGCAAATAAGATGACAAATGTCACAACGTTTCAAGCCAAACAGGATATCAAAAGATGTGACGTCACCTATATTATTGCTGCTGTAAAGGTTAGGGTTAGCTAGCCAAGAAGTGGACATTTTTGACAAATCAACCAATGAACTTGCATCAAACCTCTATGGCTATGAAGAGATGACTTGGACGCACCTTTTAGTCCAAGCAAGGATTTAATTAGGGAAAAATGTCATCAACAAACTAGGGTTAGTCTAGGCGCTAGGTTAGTTTAGGGTTTCAAAATGAAAGAGTTTTGAAAGAGAGTTTAAGCACAAACAAGCTCAAGATTATACATCTAGACTAGTGCCTTGGGTTAATGGAGTCAATTGGAGTGAAACTAATGGCTTGGAAAGACTTAAA
>ML823874.1:95297-121141 GCA_009831015.1 Picea engelmannii
GCATGCACTGAAGAAACCATTACCGTAGTATCCCTCTGAGAGTGGTGGTTTGTACACCTTTCTCATGTTTACAGCAAAAAGAAGGCATACTTCTTCATCCGAAGGTATTTTAAGAGCCTTCACCCTTGATTTCCACACGAATGTGACCAAGGCTTCAAATGTTTAACAATATAAATATTGCACATCTTCTTTTTTCTGGCCCGCTAAAACATTCTTCTTGAGTTTATTTTAAAAGCTTCGGAAGTTAGGAGAAACGTTTGTTGGAGTAGACCTGCAGTTGCGTCTATCAGGTTGCTTCTACTTGGGTTTATTCTAGCGAGTTATTTGTGCTCAAAGTTGATAGTAGGTGGGCTTCATGGCTTAAGAATTTCTCTCTTGCAATATTAACGATAAAACATAGATAAAACATCAATGAATGTGTGCTTTTAGAGAGAACTATACAAATAATTTTGTGCCATATAAATTAGCAATAAATTTTTATAGGCATAGAAGATGAATGAAAAAAAATAAAACATAATAAGTAGTCCTCACTTGTACCAAGGGAGTTGGTTCCCTAATTTATTGTGGTTGAAAGAATGCATATGATAGGGTTTGTTTAAATTACATTGGTTAATGTAATCAAATATTCCTATGATACCATATCTCGAGAGTTAATAGGTTTGGAAGAGATTCTAAAGTTAGTCTCTTGAGGATTTTGTGGGGCTTAAGGTTTGTTCGGGAGAAATTATTGGATCTGGAACAACTTTGGTTTCATGAACCTTTTATCAATTATGTAATCCTACGGGCAAGGAAGGGGTGCAGGAAGAGATAGAAAATTGTGTGTGTGGAGGCCAAATATGGCCACATGCCAACCTGAGGCTGATTGAATGTATAATCATGCCAACAAAGGAACAACGAGGATTTGGAGAATTCTTTGTACAATGGATGTAAATTTAACAAGTAGAAACAACATTGTGTTATGTGCTTATTGTATAACTATGTCATTGATTCTCTTGTACTAGCTTGGATGATAATAACTTTGGGTTAGAATTCAAGTGTTCTGTATTTGATTATGGATTGTAGGGTTCAAGACTGGTTTAGTGTACAGTAAGAGTCTCAAATCAGTGGTTAAATTCATTATAGCAAGAGATAAGACATGGAGTTTTGATGATCGTTTATCATTGATAAGGATCAATGATCATGATCATTGGATTATCCCTACAATAGATGGAAGCCATTGAATCAAGTGGAGGATCGATCAAAAGTAGGTGTGCCAAGTGGTTGCAGAGTTTAGGAATCTACGATTGTGATTTGATCAAGGAGAAACACCCCACAAATCGACGACCTAAATTATCCTTCCATCAGACCCGAAAATAGTGGGACGAGTGTTAGTCAGTATCCATTTATATTCCATCAAAACTCTAGTTTGAACTGACTATTCTGAACGAGAAATATAGTCATCCATTGGACTAAATTTTCATTGATTATTAAACGTCTATCCATCGTTGCTAAAAATATGAGTCGTCCATTAGAAATTTTGAGAACCACTCGACATTCTTCATCAGGATTAATCATTCGAGCCTAAGTCCCCAATCGACTACGAACATAGGAGTCTAATCATTGATGATAGATCCTAACCGTCCATCGAAACATATCTGCGAGGTAGATCCATCATTCATCGGACCTGGATTTTAGAGCATTCATTCTTAACTTGACTCCAAATTCAAACTCCGACAGTGAATCAAAGGTTTTCATCAAGGAGAGGATTCAAAGGTGGAGATTGAGCGGTTGTGCCAAATCCAAAAACTATAAAACAAAGACGAGATATGGACCGTCCTTTTAGTGATGATCAATGGCTAAGAGTAAAAGTGGAATCAGACCAAGGAGAGATCTATGTTGTCCATATAGAAACTGATCAACGATTCATAGAGAGCTTCCGCCTATACTTCAAGATTTAGATATGGTCATCCATCAGATCACAAACCCAACAATCAGGATTAGAAGGTGATCATAGTAGCATGTTGAAGCATTTAAGTTTCATTCACTCCGATATATTACCCCGATCACACAATGGAGATATAACCATCTGATTAGAGAATATATTGATATCTAGGGATAGTTTTGGTCTGGAAATTAGCTCAAGGTTTAAGCCTACGGATTTTGTAAAGAATTAAACCCGTGATTTTGGGGCTCGGTCGCATGGAATGAAAAGAGGGATTAACGCCATCTAAACCTATAAACAAAGAGAGGAATACATAAAGGGAAGTTTGAGATCGAGACTGTGAACAGATTTAACTCAACTATGATTTCATGGAGATCCTTGGGAGCCGCATTTTGGGTTTAATGTGAAACACATCATTATGAAAAAAATGTTTCCTAACTATGGGTGTTGACTGGTAAGGTCATCATTTTTGGTATCATAGCGAACAACTTATATTTGCATTGAAGAATCAGAACCGTGGAAATATGCAACTCAAGGTTTCATCCAGTGGAAATTGAGTTGATTCAGAAGGTAGCATGTACATAGGAGTACACGAGAAAGTTGTAGAGGCATTGCGACAAGGAGTTTTCCATTCAAGTGCAATGAATGTGAATACAATATCTCAACACAGATCTTGAAGGTATTAGTCATATGTTTTTATTATTAACTATGGTTATGAACCATTTATGATTGCAGGTAGTATCAATTGAGGGAGATAGGATACGATAGTATCCATTATAGTTGTTGAAGTTGTGAAAGAGGAAGAGAGAGAAATCAAATATATCAGGTGAAGAAGCTTGTGGAAGAAGAACCTTGTAGCAGTGGATGTTGTAGAGATTTCCAATTGAGAATTGGAAGTGAAGAGGACAAGTAGAATTTCTTTAGGGAAAGTGAGTATTTGCAGAAGCCAGAGATGAACAAAGGAGTGCTCAAAAGGTTCAAAGGAGAGAACTAGAATAATATAGAGAGTTCAAGCTCAAGAGGAAGGATTGATAAGGTATTTTGTGTAACAAGTACTGAGGCTTGGCATAGAAGAGAGGCTTGATGAAGCTCACAGTGAATAAGATATGTTCACAAAGGAGGAGATGGCTATTGATAGTCATGACAAAGGTTCGGGAAGGAGCCACAACCAAAAGAAGAGAAATTCCAAGGTAGTTGGAATAAAGGGGATGAGTGATGAGGAATTTGAGAGAGAAATGGTTGATTTAAAATTACATCTTAGTGTACTAAAGGAGTTTCTACGGTAAAATGAAGAAGACTAGAGGTTTGGATGGATAGTGAAGAAGAGGAAGGTGACATGGCATAAGTTACAAGCGAAGTTTATGCACATGGTGTGTGCTATATTGAAGAGACAACTTAGAGCATCTAAGTATGAGATGTAAGTTCACTATTTTGAACCAAAATAGGGATCAATCCTTGGAGCAGATGATGATGAATATGATGAAGAGAGATTTTTTGAAAATATCATGAACTACTAGGCAAGTTCAAATCAACATGAGGATTTGATGAAAAAGGCATAAAATGAGGCCATAGGGCCTTATATTTTTAAATGTAATAGTTTATGTATGTTTGTAGATGATGGAAATTTACTTAAAGTTGTCATAAGGGAAGGTGAAGGAGGATAGAATTAAAGTTGTGTTCTAAGAGAAGATGAGGATATATTGTCTCATAAGGGTGACTATAGGACAGCACATACATAGTTGATAAATGTAGATGATAAAGGACTGTTACAAGGACATGTTGGTGCAAAAAGCAGGAAAAGTTTGATTTGTGAAAGTAACCATTCAAATCGTCAAAGAGGTTAAGAACAACTTCTAGATGAGATGCTCATAAATCTTGATGAGGAGATGAAATTATTAGAAGAGATGTTTGAGATAGAGAAGTCTCTAATTGAATATATGTTTATAGACATGGAAGATGATAGAGTTGAAAAAGGAGTAGTCACAATAGTGGAATAAGATCAACAAGATCAAAGGACATTAGAGGATGCAAGGTTGTCAATGGGAAACAACGATAGGAACAAACATCAAGAAAATCATCAAGTACTGGAAGGAGATGAGGAAAAAGATGAAGACCTCATGGATGGCTTAGAGGAATTAATATCATATGGAGAATGGGTGATAGAAGCATCTGAAGAGACTTATAAGTCTCATGATTTTTAAACTAATGAATGGTCTGTACTTGCAAGTTGTGAAGATTGATAGCCATTGGAAGTTGTCATAGAAGGCAAGAGATTGTCTTGTGAAGGCATGGAAGAGGCTCAAAACCATAGACATGTTGCATCAGGAGGAAATACATCATTGTATATTGAAAGATGTAAAACAGAATACCATGCATGTTCAATAAATGCAAGTGTGAATTGGCTTGGAGATACTTCAGTTGATGAAGTAGATGAAATCTTGGAATGGGTTATATAGGACTATAATGATGCAAGTATGGAACTTGATAAAGGAGAAATGGTATTGAATGGTTTTTATAATACAGAAGATGGTTGGTCCATTTCCATGGAGAAGTCCTTATGAAAGGATTTGACTTGATTATTATAAATCTGTCATTTTCAAAAACTCCAAGAAAAGTTCTTATTTGAACAGTCATGTGAGCAGATAATACAACTTAATGATATGCAAGGATGGATTCATAACTTCGTATTGAGTGAGAAGTGTTCTAAAGAAGTTGAGGACAGACATAGATACGAAGATAAGGAGGTGGCAGCATCCATACAAAGTTTTTGTGATGAGTTGCAACAGACAACTTACAACAGTGATGAGTATCAGTTGAATATAAGACTGGAAATTGGATGCTATGAAGTCTGGAAACATATGATGGGGAATTCCATATGGATTTATCAAGGGAAGTAGAAGAATTTATGTATGCAAATACATCCTACCAAAGGGAGAAAAGATTTTTCACAGAGGTAGAGAAAGGTATGGGATCTAAGAAGGTCGAAGGAAACAGTAGTGAAACAACATGGTAGCGAGGTGAATGGTGAGTATCAACATAAAATTTGGGACCCTGGAATATGGAAGACAATAGTGAAAAATTATATAGTAGAGCACATGGAAAGAATCAACAATGAGAATGAAGCAGTTGAATACATATGATCAAGAGATCATGAACAATTTCAACCTTGGTAGTTTTATGCGGAAGCATTTTTCCTCCTAATTTTTACTTGTTGACTAGGCCTAAGTGGTCTTGACTTGTACGAAGGGAGTTGGTTCCTTGATTTACTATTAGACATGTGGGCGAACGTCAAGAACCAAAGAGCTTCAATTTTGGAGAAAATCCAAGAGGTAAAAACTGCGCTAGAGCAGTTATAGGTCAAAAAAGAGCAGCAACAACAAAATACAACAATGCCAACGAAATAAGGGGTACCGATGGGCGAGATAGTGTAGATCATGACGTAGGGGAGCATAAACTTCAGGATAACACTTGACATGTTTTTCATGGATGAGGAGACAACATAGAGGCCACTGAGAGAGATTGAGATGTTGGACTTGGTGTTTCCCAAGATTCCAACCAAAGCACTCTATAAATTATAAATGAGCGTTGCATAGGAAATTCAGTCCAGAGCAATATCTAACGCAACAAACTTACAGTTGACATAGGAAGACAATACCTAACTGAAGGAGGCACTTAGAAAATAAGGGAAAGATATGAATATGGCTCAACAAAAGGTAGATGACATGGAAAACCTGATCAAAACAATATTCCAAGCCATCTCAGATAGCGAAGGAATATAAGGAGTGTCATCGCAAGAGAAAATGCAGAAGATAGCGCAGATGATGCAACACTACAAGGATCAGATCAAAGAGCTGGAGGAGTGCGTAGTGCCCATAAATCCTGTAGAAATCAGAGCAGAAAGGGAGCGGGACACGATAGCTTCTACAGAGAACATCACGAAGAATATACACAGGCTGACAGAACTGTTGGAGAAGAGTGCCCAACTATGGACACAACTTCTAGAGGATGGAATGTTACAAGAGCTACAAGGGAAGGAGGAAAAAGTACACGCAACCATATCATATGCCAAACAACGACAGAGAATGATGCCACTGCCATGAAATATCAAAACTGTCGCGGAGATGAAAAATTTACAAGAAGAGAAAAAGGCAGTACAAGAGTAGAAGATGACGCAACAGGCTCAGTTGGATCCCCTGCAAGAAAAGGCAGAACAAATGGTCCTCGAGATCGACGTAGAAAAATTGAATGTAGAGCACATCACAATGTAAGGAGGAGAATTTTTGCAAAACCCAGTCACCGTGCAACTCATGGAATATATGGCCGAAAGGAGAATCTAGGCTCTGGTGCAGTGCTAGAGAATCACCGAAATGTATGATGCGTTGGCACAAGCAGTGACAGATAGTGGAATTAGGAAGTGACTCATGATGAGTCATGATGTCAGTGTTGGGGGCTTGTTGGGCGCAAGACCAGTTTTGGGGAAAATCACGATGTGGGAGACAAACACGCATGCAAGAAAAGTAGCACGTCTAAGGCAGACGCACATGCAGGAAAAGCATCATGTGTAAGGAAGACACGCATGAAGAAAAATCAACATGTGTAAGGAAGATGTGGATGCAGGAAAAGAAGCACATGTAAGGCAGATGCACATGCAGGAAAATAAACACATGTAAGGGAGACGCACATGCAGAAGAGGAAATCATGTGAGGTGTGCATGCAAGTAGACCAGGCCATGATAGGGTTAGGGTCTTGGTAAGAATATGTAATGGCTGGTAATCCAAAAACATGTATAAGTAGGTACCTAGGAGGTCTAGCTCGAGGTTGAAACATTGTTCAATAGTTGTTGTTTCTTAATGCTCAGGTTTGATGAGAGAGGACCAAAATGACTATAAATCTGATATTTTTTGTAAGATGTTGAGCTGAGGAGGGGAAATAGGGTAGATATTGAGGGTTCTATCACAGGCTGAGGAGACCGGTGTGATCTAGTCTGCCTCATTGTACATCTCAACTCATTTGATGGAGAGTTGTAAGGCACAAAACACTATAGTTTTGGAAACACCATAATAAAAGAGAAGAGAAGCCAAATATTTTTAGACGTAGCCCAGGTGGGTGAACCAAGGTATATCATGTGTTATGTAATTGAATATTGTATATTTCCTTTACTGTCAATGATTATATGTTAGACAAATGCGTGAATGACTAGTTAGATATGATATTTTACATGCATGAATAAGAATGACATGATATTCAATATAATATGAATGTTAAAGTAACACATGAAGATCACAGAGTTTAATCCCAGATCCGCACTCATTGCCAGGCTGCAAGCACCTGAGCGTTGCAGCCACCCATTGAACTATCTCGGGTGAGACAGTGCAGTGCACCCTATGTACTGCGCTTCCTTCCGGTTTACTAGAGGGGCCGATAGTTTTAAATGTATTTTGTTGGAAACCATGGTGGATATGAACCTGGGTCAGCCCAAGAAAGGTAGTAAGAATATTTTAATACCAACAAATGGTTTTGTTTCTAGTTGGAATAGAATGGGATTGAGTGAATGAGATATGCTGCAGAATCGTGAAAAGAATGTCAGATCTGGTGAGGAAATGCTAAAAGAATGAGAATATAAAAGGGGATGTTTAGACCATGGAACCCAACGAAGGAAGAGATCGAGATCTGGATGAAAACAAAAGAGTTGGATTTTTCACAAAAAGATAACATAAACCGAAGCTAATACCGTGCAAATATTTTGACAAACACGTATTTAGCAACTTGCATGAAGTATTTTTTTGTGATTTCCAGCATGTGTTGCAGGATTGGATACTGAGGTTGAAATACAACCACCCTACAAATCATATCATAAATATAGAGTGGAATTCTATGGAGATCGCACAGTTACAACAAGTTGACAATAAATTTAAGCGCCTAGTAGATTTCTGGTTAGACAACATTGTTGCAGGATTTATCACAGAATTTGCAGTAGATACTGCGAAGTCTTACAATGTAGCAGAGCAAGAGTTCCTGAAGGTACCTAGAGGTAGGTATATCATATCGTTGTATACTTCCATCAATATTTTACTGTATTAAAAAGGTGTAATGACAATGGCATCAGACAACTAAACTTCCCTGCGTGCATGGAGGAAGGGGGGAAGCACTAACAAGATCCGGAGAAATGGAGGAAGATATGGATAAAGGAAAGAATGAGGAGGCTTTGGATCCAATCATGATGGAGGAAGACCATATCAAGAAGATCATGGCAATAGTTGGAAGAACGTGCAGTGGAGCACCCTACCAGTACAAGATGAACAATAAGAAGAGAGCCATAGCTGCAAGGGAAGGCTTGGCAAGTCATGAAGAAGAGGTAGAGGATCTCCAGGTTATGGAGCAGATTGAGGAAATCATGTGCATGACATATGAAAGGAAGAAAAGAGTTCCAAGGGAAGGAACCGAAGGCATAACTCCTACCCATATCACTGTTGGTGTGGAACCCATAAACCCATGTGCGACTAATACACTAGAAAGAACACTACCATTTATACAACTGAATTTTAGTGGAAAACACATAGTAGGAAGTACACCTACATAGGGAGAAATAACTGAGGGAATCTGTCTGGGATATTGACCATATATTCAAACGATTGAAGGGAAAGATGAAGTATGTCATGACATATATGCAACATAGACATATATTTGTGAATTCCCTACTACCACACTTGAAATACCCTTTGAGACAAAAAAAGTTTCAAACTCAGGCAGACGCTCTACAGGAAGACTTGCAACTAGAAGAGAACCAATATTAGAAGACAGATCCAACAATAGAGGAGTAGAAGGAGTATCTAAAGAATTTAACATTTCAACTAAACCAGAACATGAGTAAGGACAAAAGAGACGTTGTTTGGTGTACCACATGTAGGACAAGACACCACAAGAATGAATTCCCAACTTTTGCACAGTACATGGAAATAGGAAAACCAAAACCTTTACCATCAGGAGGACTATGGTGTAAGATCTGTAAGCCACAGGGGAATGATCCATATCATTTTCAAATGATGCAGAAATTACCATATAGTAATTAAGAGTTCATTTTTCAACTTTTTCAAATCAGTGGGCCATGATGACAAATATTGCAGGACAATGGAGCTAATGAGGGAAAGAACATCAAACACCTATAGGGTGTAGGCCGAAATGATGACAGACCATGATACACCACAGTTTAACCAAGTACCAACCCCATATAACATTGTGCCACAACAATATAACACTGCACAAACATAGTACAATACCATGCAACCACAATATAATCGGGTGTCTCAGTGCAATTCCCCTCAAGGAGATTGAGTTGGTTATAGAGGTGGAGGACGAGGTAGAGGAGGCTTTGGAAGAGGCGGAGGATTGGTGGTATGCCATAATTGTCGACAACCAGAACACTATGCAAGAGAATGCCCACTTCCACCTGTGACATGTATGTATTTCCAAGCATCAAACCATGACACAAAAGATTGTCTGACACTATTGGGGAAGATCCAGGAAAAGAGATACTAGAACACTCAAAATTTTCAATGGATTTATGCGGAAGCAAGGGATGATGGAATAAATATCAACATACTTACATGCAATGGAGCTAAAACAGGAGATGACATAGCAAGACAAGATCTAGCACAACACCAATGGGTGAAGAAGAATGCCGAACCATAGAAGCAGTTTGATGCGCAGAACGAAAATGAGACATTCAAGCAAGCTAGACAATAATTCTTGAAGCCATACAATGCATCTAGATAAACTGTGCAACATACCCAAGACATACCAACGTAGGATATGCCTTCATAGTTGGATCACACTAATGAATCACAACCCCTAGGACAAGTAAGTACCATAAAGGCTTTTCTGCAATCCTGTGTTAAATTACTAAATGATCCATCATCTGTTAAAGTGTTAAAAAATATGGTAGAAAGATGTAACACATACGTAGAGGGAAAGATAGAGAAGAAAATAGTTTTTTCACTTGCATACAAGGAGGAGGACAAGTAGAGAGTTCATACTGAATGCCAACATTGGAGATTTCAACATGGGGGATATTATACTAGATTTAGGCTCCAAAGTAAATGTGTTTCCCAAGAAGACATGGAAATGTATGGGGGAGCCCACATTAGGAAACTCACCTTTCTAATTGAAACTAGAAAATCAACACAGAGTTATGCCAATTGGAAGGCTAAAAGGTGTGACAATAGATATGGATGGAGTGCGCACTAAAGTCAATTTTGAAGTGATAGAAATAATGGATGGCACAACACCTTATCCAAAATTTCTTGGCTTGGATTGGGAATTTGACAACTAGGAAATAATAAATTTGAATACAAGAAAGATGACATTCAAATCAAGAGAATACATATTCGTTTCGCCATTAGACCCATCAGAAGGAGAAAGGTTTGTAGAACCCACTTTCTTAGACCTCGAGGAAATCAACCAGTTATACATAACCACCATGCGAGAAGAAGATTATGTGAATCCAATTGCATATGGGGTAACTAGTTGGATAAGTATCACATCATGTGCTTCAGACTCAGATACAGGGTTCGAGAGTTGGCAACAGAGATTACACGAAGAATCCACAAGAAGGTGCACAAGAATAGACCGCACAGTAAGATGGGTGGGTACAAAAATCAAAGAACCTCCCAGTTTTCATGGGGTGAATGAATTAGAAGAGTTCCTAACAAGATACAAAGATGAAGTTTTAGAAAATCAAAGGCTCCTATCCCTAGACACGTCACTCAAGGAAACATCTGCAAGATGGTGAGGTGTGCACAAAGATACAATCAAGGACTCATACCAATGTAAGTGATTACTGCGCATTAGATTCAACGGAGAACATGGAAGAAATGAACTGTAGAGATATGATGGAAAGGGGACACCAATAAAACACTTGGAGAAGTGTAGAACACTATGGAGAATGACACTACCAGAAGAATGGCCTCATAACTTCAATCACACATTGGAAGGAATTCCGATAAACTGGTATGTAAACCAGGAACTACGTAGAGGCAATGTAGAATGGAAATCATTACAACATAATTTTATAGTCACCTTATCATTTGAAAATGAGAACCTCAACTTGATTCAACACTCATACAAACTAGAGGGGTGATATTTATTAAGGAACCAGAGGTTGAGCTTATAACAAAGTATCAACAGCATAATAGACAGAGAGTGAAAGAACTATTATCATTCTATCATGTGCAAGAAGAAGCACCAAATGAAGATGACCCACACAACACTCAAATTATATAAATTGAAGGAGAAAGAGAGGTGAAAGGTCCATCTCTAGAATCATAAGTATTTTCTATGCCAATCAAGGTGAATAAAGTAAATATTAGGACAAATGATAACCCAAAAATGGTCAGTATTGGAGACTACTGGGATGAATTGTTAGTAGAAATAATAACATTGTTGTTGCACGAGTACAATGACCTATTACCAACAAACTTTGCAGAGATGAAAGGCATAGCAGGAGAGATAGGAGAGATGAATATACCTCTCAAACCTGAGGAGAGTAGGATATGAGAGACAACGACCATATAGATTGAATCTAATATATAAGCAGAAAGTAAAAACATAAATTGACAAAATATTGGAAGATGGAATCATAGAACTAGTAGAAGAATTAGAATGGATAATCCCTATGGTATTCTAGGAGAAGGAGAAAGGAGGCATAAGGATATGTGGTGATCTGAGGATGTTGAATGATGCTTTCTTGCATGACCCCTTTCCCACCCCTTTCACAGATGAGGTATTAGAGAATGTAGGAGGCCAGGAAGCATAATCATTCACATATGGATTCTCAGGCTACCATCAAATTAAGAAAGCCCCAAAAGATAGGTACAAGACCACTTTTTCCACAGGGGATCTTACCAGTACACAGTCATGCCTTTGGACTGAATAATGCACCAACAATATTGTCAAGAGTAGTCATAGCTGCGTTCAAATAATTCTTCCATTAATTTTTAGAAGTGTATCTGGATGTTTGGGCCGCATATAGTCTATTAAAAGACCATGTGAAAGTGTTAATGATAATGTTGGAAATATGTAGGTAGTATAAGATATCATTGAATATCAAGAAGTGCATTTTTGGGACACCATTTGGAATACTACTGGGCCACATAGTGTGGAAACAAGGCTTGCTAGTAGATCCTGCCAAGATTGCAGTAATTGTCAATTTACCACCACCAAAATTAGTACGTCAGTTGAGAGTAACATTGGGAAACACATGATACTACAAGAAATTCATAAAAGGGTATGCGCAGATCACTGTGCCGATGGAGAAACTATTGAATAAAGATAGTACATTTTAGTGGAATGAAGACTCTCAGCGAGGGTTGGACACTCTAAAAGAGAAGTTGGTAACAACACTTATACTAGTATTCCCAGATTGGGAAAAGGAATTGCATTTTCATGTAGATTCATCAACCATAGCACTTGGAGATATTATGGAACAACCAGGAGCAGGAGAGCTAGACCATCCTATAGCATTTGCAAGAAAAAAACTGTCAGAGTCAAAGCAAAACTACAATACCAAAAAAAGAGAAGGCCTAGCAATGGTATATGCACTGCAAAAGTTCAGACACTATTTACTTGGGAAGCACTTTAAAATGTTTACAGACCATTCAACCCTCAAATACCTAGTCAAGAAGCCAATGTTGGGGGGGAGAATCTATAGATGGTTACTGTTTTTTCAGGAATTTGACTTGGAAGTGATAGTCAAACTAGGGAAGTTGAATTCATTACATGACCACCTATCGAGGATCACCAATGGAGAGGAACCTACGAATTTAGAGGACAGCTTCCCTAATACACATTTATTTTCAGTCCAAGTAGATGATGAATATTTTGTTGACATCATTGAATACTTGAGTGCAGGGACTGCACCACAAGATTTTAACACCACACAAAAGAAAAATCTAGTAGTCAGAGCTGCAGACTAAAAATTGATTGCAGGACACCTATACAAGATGGGCACATACAAAATTATGAGAAGATGTGTCTTAGAACATGAGAGGCATAGGGTTTTAGCAGAGGCTCATGAGGGAATAGTCAGAGGACACTATGCAGGAAAATATACCACACAGAAGGTATTGTGTGCATGACTATGGTGACCGACCATTCAAAGAGATGCACAGGACTACTGCCAGATATGTGATGTATGTCATAGAGTTGGTATACTTAGTATACGGGTTGATATTCCCCTAAGACCACAAGTAACCTTGCAAGTATTCGAAAAATGGGAAATAGACTTTGTTGGACCAATTAATCCACCAATAAAGAGGTTAGGAGCAAGGCATATCATTATGGCGACAAAGTACTTAATGAGATGGGCAGATGAAACACCTGTAAAAGATTGCAACACAGAGACAACAACACACTTCTTTTTTGAGAAATTGATTACTAGATTTGGATTCCCAAGGATTTTGATGAGTGACCAAGGCACTCACTTCATTAATAGTACTATCAAGGATATGACTGAGGAGTTTGAAGTCTACCATCAAAAGAGTACAACATATCACCCTCAAGAAAATGTAATAGTGGAAGCCTTTAATAAGATCCTAGAGAATGCATGGAGGGTTTTGATATAATATAACTGCTAGAATAGAACAATGCATCGTGTGAAAACCAGGGATGAAAATCACTGCACACGGGAGAGTAGTTAACAAGTAGAAAGGTACATCACGCAGGAAACACAGTAAAAAGTGAAAAAGTGACAATTGTCAGTGCGACACAGCTGTCATTTCTCCGTCCTTCTATAAAGTTGCAAAAGGGGGGGGAAGCGACCCATTCTGTTAATTTCTAAGGAGAAAAATGCAGAGACGAGCAGAAGAGTGACAAACTGCGGATTTTTGTGAGTACATTTAGGCTAGATCAATCAAACAATGACCATATATATTGAATCCAATATATAAGCAGAAAGTAAAAACAGAAATTGACAGAATGTTGGAAGCTGGAATCATAGAACTAGTAGAAGAATTAGAATGGATAAGCCCTATGGTATTCCGGGAGAATAATCAAGGAGGCATAAGGTTATGTGTTGATCTCAGGAATATGAATGAGGCTTTCCTTGATGACCCTTTCCCCACCCCTTTCACATATGAGGTATTAGAGAATGTAGGAGGCCAGGAAGCATACTCATTCATAGATCGATTCTCAGGCTATCGTCAGATTAAGATAGCCCTAGAAGACAGGTACAAGACCACTTTTGCCACAGAATGGGGATCCTACCAGTACACAATCATTCCTTTTGGACTGAAGAATGCACCAACAATATTCTTAAGAGTAGTCATAGCTTCGTTCAAAGAATTCATCCATTAGTTTTTAGAAGTGTATATGGATGATTGGAGCATAAATAGTCTGTTAAAAGACCATGTGGAAAGGTTAAGGATGATGTTGGAAAGATGTAGTCAGTTTTAGATATCGTTGAATATCAAGAAGTGCATTTTTGGGACACCATTTGGAATACTATTGGGCCATATAGTGTGCAAACAAGGCTTGCTAGTAGATCCTTCCAAGATTGCAATAATTTTCAATTTACCACCATAAAAATCAGTCTGTCAGTTGAGAGAAACATTGGGACACACATGCTACTACAATAAATTCATAAAAGGATATGCGCAGATCACTGCACCAATGGAGAAATTGTTGAAGAAAGATAGTAAATTTTAGTGGAATGAGAACTGTCAGCGAGGTTTGGACACTCTAAAAGAGAATATGGTAACAACACCTATACTAGTATTCTCAGATTGGGAAAATACATTTCATGTGCATGTATATGAATCAACCATAATACTTGGAGCTATTATGACGTAGCCAGGATCAAGAGAGTTAGACCATCCTATAATATTTGCAAGCAGAAAACTATCAGAGTCAGAGAAGAACTACAATACTATAGAAATAGAAGGCCTATAAATGGTATATGCACTGCAAAAGTTCAAACACTATTTACTTGGGAAACACTTTAAAATGTTTATAGACCATTCATCCCTCAAATACCTATTGAACAAGACAGTGTTGGGGGGAGAATATCTAGATGGTTAATGTTGTTTCAGGAATTTGACTTTGAGGTGATAGTCAAACCAAGGAAGTTGAATGCAGGACCCAACCACCTATCAAGGATCACCAATGGAGAGGAACCTACAAATTTATAGGACAACTTCCCTGATGCGCAGTTATTTTTAGTCCAAGTAGTTGATAAATATTTTTCTAACATCATTGAATACTTGAGTACAAAAACTGCGCCACAAGATTTTAACACCACGCAGAAGAAAAATTTAGTATTCAGAGCTACAAAATATCAATTGATTGCAGGAAACCTATATAATATGGGTGCATACTACATTCTGAGAAGATGTGTCCTAAAACATGAGAGGCCTGGGATTTTAGCAGAGGCTCGGGAGGGAATAGTTGGAGGAAACTATGCAGGAAAATCTACCGTGCAGAAGGTATTGCACGCAGGACTATCATGGCCAACCATTCATAGAGATGCAAAAGACTACTGCCAGAGATGTGATGTATGTCATAGAGTTGGTATACCTAATATAGGGGTTGAGATGCCCCCAAGACCACAAGTAACCTTGAAATTATTTGACAAATGGGAAATAGACTTTGTGGGACCAATTAATCCACCAACAAAGAGGTCAGGAGAAAGGTATATAATTACTGCGACAGAGTACTTAATGAGATGGGCATAAGAAGCACCATTAAAATATTGCATCATAGAGACAACAACACATGTCCTATTTGAGCAAGTGATCACAAGATTTGGATGCCCAAGGAATTTGATGAGTGACCAAGTCAATCACTTCTTCAATAGTACTATCAAGGCTATGACTGAGGAGTTTGAAGTCTATCATCAAAAGAGTACGCCATATCACCCTCAAGAAAATGGAAAAGTGGAAGCCTTTAATAAGATCCTAGAGAATGCATTGACAAAAAACTGCAATGTCAATAGGGATGATTGGGACATGAAGATACCAACAGTATTATGGGAATACAAGACTACATGAAAAAATTTGATAGGACAAACACCATTCAAGTTGGTGTATGGACAAGAAGTAGTGGTGCCATTATAATTTTTGGTACCTAGTCTGCGTGTAGCAGCAATAACCAACATGACTGAACAAGGCACAATACAAGAAAGGCTAAGTCAACTGATGGAGATGGAAGAAGATAGGATTCTAGTAGGATTTCACCAAGAAGTACATAAAGCAAGGGACAAAGCTTGGCATGATAGACATATTAAAAGGAAGAGTTTCAAGGAGTGAGACCTAGTCTTGGTGTATGACAATAAATTTTTTCAGCATCCAAGAAAATTCAAAATTCATTGGTTGGGACCATATGAAGTGAAGACTGTCACAGAGGGGGGAGCTATACAGTTGAAATATTTAACAGGTACGGAACTCAGAGGAATAATCAATGGGAGTCGGCTGAAACTGTATAGGGACATTCAACCTCCTATTACTTAGAAAGTTACCGTCCAGTAAGAATATATGTATATAATGTATTATAGTAGAAGTAAGGGAGAGAAAATGAGAAAAACAAGTAAAAAGAAGAAAAATAAGGAAAGACATAAAAAGTAAAAATGGGATAAAAATAAAAATAGATCGGCATGCATGGAGGGTTTTTATAGAATAGAACAATGCACTGCATCAAAACTAGGTATGTAAAGCACTGCGTGCATGAGAGAAGTGAACAAGTAGAAATGTACAACGCACAGGAAAAATAGAAAAAAGTGAAAAAGTGACAATTGTTAGTGCGACACAACTGTCACTTCTTTGTCCCGCTTTAAAGTCAGAAAATTGGGGGGAAGCGAACCATTGTGTTATTTTCTAAGGAGAAAAATGCAGAGTCGAGCGAAAGAGAGAAATAAGGCAAATTTGTGCTACCATTTGTCGATTTGGAGGCTTGTAGTTTGGATTTCCTCACCATTTCACCATCGAGGGTTGGAGCACCAAGTAGAGTCAGATGAAACACACATAGTAAAACTCAGGTGCCACAAAATGGAGCCAATGAGATGCCCACAGTGGTGGATGTGGAAGAAATCCACACACTGGAGTATGAGCATACCACATTGCACGTGGAGGAGGATCAAGAACCCACACAGGAGGTTGAGTAGCTTGAAGAAGACGTTGAACAAATGGAACCCGACAAGTCCAGGTGGAAAGGGCCACACCAAGAAGAAAACATCACGGGTTCGACGCAATAGGGACTAGAACCCGAAGCACAATAGAGAAAAGATCGCCATGACACATCAACAGTCGGGGCATAATCCCCGCAAGGGAAAAATAAGGTGCAAGAAGAAAGCAGTGCACAGGGAATACATCGCACACCGGAAGAACTAGCTATAGTGATGTCAAAAATCCCTGAAGGAGTGAACGTTGACGATGAGATGGTAGGAGGGGTTGAGGGCCTCAAATAATATTCTTACCATGATGTCTCTGACACCATAAAGTTCCTATATTTGGCAGCACAAAGCTACCTGGAGAGCAGGGGAGAGTTCCCATCGGGCGTGCCACTATTGGAGCATGCGCAATGGATCTTGGGGCTGTACAACACCGACATCATGAACTTAATAGACATACCACACTTCAGGCGCGGGAAACAGATAAATAGATGTGCCAAACAACTATTAGCAAGGGTGCATGGAGGCATATTATGGATGGATAGGCCAGTTCCTATCAACGTCGATCTCATCGCAACAATTACAGGGCTACCCACAGATAGGGAGAAGCCAAAATAGTACCTAGATGAAAGACTAAGGCGGAATCCATTTCGGATGAGATCAAATCAAAGTATGACGCAGAGAGGGGTTACAAAGGTATCAAGATCAATGACATCAATGATCTTGCAACACAATTTGCAACAATATTTCTTAGTTGCAAATTAATGCGCAAGTGTTGAAAAGAAGAAGTGCCCGTAGGAGTAGTAGCAGTTGCGATGCAATGCGCAAAGGGGAGCTCAATGAGTTGGGCCCCTTATCTACTGAAATCATTCCTTCAAGACTGCAAGGAAGCGAAAATATGGGGCTCTGAGTTCCACTATTCATGGTTACTCATCCTGATTACACTTATTGGATGGAAGGAACCCACATACAACTTGTTCTTCCCAAGGACAGGAAAATGTGGTGCAGCGCGCTACACTTCCCTTTGTAGTACAACTGATCCCAAAAAGAAAAAATTGAACAACAACATGTTCGCGATATACCTGATAGAGATAAAAAATAGAGTCGTAGATACATAGAGGATTCCCATAGAAACTTTCCAGGAGTTTGGGAAAATAGTGAACATCTAAGCATCACGCCAAAATATGTGGCTACAAGCAAAAAGGGATCCAACCAAGGAGTGGTTGCAGCTGAAGTATTGTGTTACAATGAAATATATAGAGATGGAGGTCTATGAATGTCCCAAGTAATGGAAAATAGCAACAATCCCAAGGACGATTCCATGAGCACGAATGAGGACGCAGGACAAAACAATCCATGTGCAACAGACAGACAAAAATGAAGCAAGCACCAATTAAAATATGGCATGGGGCCACGAATGGGGAAACACTCCCATAAAAAAAGAAAACAAGAACGAAAAAACCATCCCAACGTGGTTCTACACAGGGATCATCGAGCGTAAATCAGACAGCAAGAGGAACAACAGAACAAGTTCACGCAGAGGAAAAGCAGATGGAGACACAAAAAGTCTCAATGGAAGAAGGAGAAGGGAAGGATACAGACAGAGATACACAGATGCCAAAAGCATCTGAACCACTAGAGGCCCAAAGTAAGAGAACATGGGTGCAAGCAAGTGGTTCCAGAAAGAAGGCCAAGGCCCACAGGAAGCCCATGGAAACATCATTGATGGAAGACAACGTGGATTTGATAGCCATGACAATAGAGGATCAACTGTCAGACGTGTAGGAGAACGTCGAGAACCACAAAGCTTCAATTTTGGAGCAAATCCAAGAGGTGAAAACTACGTTGGAGCAGTTAAAGGTCAAAACATAGCAGCAACAACAAAAGACAACGCCAATGAAAGAAGGGGTACTAGTGTGCAATACAGTGTATATCATGGCGCAAGGGCGCATAAATTTTAGTATTACTCCCGACATGTTGTTCATGGATGAGGAGACAACGTAGAGGCCACTGAGAGAGATTGATATGTTTCACTTTTCGTTGCCCAAGATTCCAACCAAAGCACTCTATAAATTACAAGTGAGCATTATGCAGGAAATTCAGTCTAGAGCAAGATATGATGTGACAAACTTACAGTTGGCGCAAGAAGACAACACCTCACTGAAGGAGGCACTTAGCCAAGAAGGGCAAGTGAATAAGATGGCACAACAGAAGGTGCATGACATGGAAAACCATATCCACGCAGTATTCCAAGCCATATCGGAGAGCAAATGAATACAAGGAGTGTCAACCCATGAGAAAATGCATAAGATAGCACATGCGATGAAACACTACAAGGACCAGATCAAAGAGATGGAGGAGTGCACAATGCCCACAACTCTTTCAGAAATCAGAGGGAAAAGGGAGTGAGACACGATATATTCTACAGGGAACATCGCGTATAATATACATAGGTTGACAGAACTGCTAGAGAAGAGTACCCAACTATGGACACAACTTCTAGAGAATGGAAGCTTATAAGAGATACAAGGGAAGGAGGTCTAGTTTGGGGTTGAAACATTTTTCAGTAGTTGTTGTTTCTTAGTGCTCAGGTTTGATGAGATGGGACCAGAATGACTGTAAATTTGATATGGTTTGTAAGCTATTGAGATGAGGGGAAATAGGGTAGATATTGAGGGTTAGATCACAGGCTAAGGAGCCTGGTGTGATTTAGTCCGCCTCATTGTAGATCTCGACCTGTTTGATGGAGAGTTGTAAGGCACTTGGTGCTATAGTTTTGGAAACACCATAATAAAAGAGCAGAGCAACCAAATATTTGTGGATGTAGACCAAGTTGGTGAACCATGATAGATCATGTGTTATGTGATTGAATATTGTGTATTTCCTTTACTGTTAATTATTAGATGTTAGACAAATGCGTAAATGACTAGTTAGATATGTTATTTTACATGCATGGATAAGAATGACATGATATTCAATATAATATGAATGTTAAAGTAACAAATGAAGATCACATAGTTTAATCCCAGATCCCCACTCATTCCCAGGCTGCAAGCACTTGAGCATCGTAGCCACCCATAGAACTATCTCGGGTGAGACTGCGCAATGCACCCTGTGTATTGTGTTGCCTTCTATTTTCCAAAAGGGGCCGATAGTTTTAAAGGGATTTTGTTCGAAACCACGGTAGATATGAACTTGGATCAGCCCAAGAAAGGTAGTAAAAATAGTTTATGCGATAACTATTTTAGTGTTTATTAATTCAGGAATGGAGAGAACAAAAAGTCTCGGATAAACCGACTATTCATTGTTGTGAGTAGCTTCCACCCCTCACTTTGTTCTCCTTATTTGAGATGCGACTGTTATAAACCTTCCTTACATGCAGAATCCTCACCTCCACTCCCTCACACCTTTCATTGTTGTTGTCACTCCTTGTGGTTTTCGTTTTTGTAGATTGTCCATTCATTATTTTTGTCATTGTTGTCGACTTCCTATTCATTTTTGTTGACTGTCCAGATTGGTGTCAATTCTTCACACCTGTCACCTGACAAAAATTGTGTAGGTTGTGTTGCCTCAAGGAACTATTCCATTTGGATTTTCAAGGGAGTACAATCAACACAACAATGATATTCTTGTCACAATGGTGATATTTGGCATGATTGTGTCTTTTCCAATAAACACTATTATACTATGTGATTCCTGGACTTCGAATATGGTCATATATCCTTAAATATTTTGAACCTTTGGATGAAGCTCATGAAATGATTGATATTGAAACCAAGTAGCAACATTGTCAGATTATTTGCATTACCAAATTATTTCACAAAATCTCTATCCAGGAAACATCAAATCAATAGCTTGAAGAAACCTTTGAATATGAGATTCGAACACAAGACCTTTTGCTCAAATACTTTGCAACAGATCCTTGTAGAATCCAGGTTCGATTAGCATCTAAAAAAGAGATCAAGAGAGTTATATTGCCTATATCGACTACACTCAAGAAGATTTCTTTATTCCTTCCTTCTTTCTCCACTCAGTAAGAAATAAAAGGATGCATAAAGAAGAAGCTCATAGACAAGGGGGGTTGGCATAATCCTCGTGAAATATCCAAACTTCATTGTACCCATTGTAGAAGGAATGGGTCACACGAAGTGATGAACTGCAGAGTTCCACATGTGAAGATGAAAGAAAGAAAGAATAAAAAAGAAGACAAAGGTAAATCTTCCGAACTAGCAAAAGGTAAAGCACTGTCTCACTATGTTGTTTCCCATTGCAATATAGGAGTAAATGAAAAAAAAAATAACACTTCATTTTCTTCTTGAGAGATGCATGGATTCTTGAAACGAGTGCAACCTCTCACATGACATTTGAAAGAGACTTCTTCAAATAATTCGATGACAATGTAGATGGCATAATGTATTTTGCAGATAGATCAAATCTCAATCTTTCGGGAATGGGCACTATCAGGCTTAAGTTTCCTAGACTCCCATATTTTCTTCTACATAATGTACTCTATCTTTCTGAACTACAAAGGATCATGTTGTCACTTGTGCACATAAAAAAACAAAGCCACTTTGTTCATATGATCAGTGGAAAAGTTGAAATACTAAAGGATTTTGATAACATGTTTTTTATGAACGAAATAAAAGATGGAAGATTGTTGAAGATTAATGGGACATCTGCCCTTACAAAAAATGTTGCATACCTATCTCATCACGGTGAAGGTATAATTTTATCTAATATTCTGTGGCATGCTATATTTGGCAATATCAATTATGAAAGTCTTTGTTTATTGAGAAAGAATGGTATTTCTAATTTGTCCACTGTTCCTAGTAAATTTAAGCAATGTGATGCTTGTATCCTTGGAAAACAAAACAAACAACCATTTCATGATTCTACTTCCAGAGCATGTAGAAAACTTGAACTGATTCATTATGATTTGTGTGGCCCTATGCCTATTCCTTATGGAAATGGAAACAAATATATCATGATTTTTATTTATGATTACACCAGGATGTGTTGGGTGTACTTGATGAAAGATAAATCACAAGATTTTGAAACTTTTAAAATTTTTCATGTATGAATTCAAAATGAAGATCAATCTCATATTGTCTCTCTTCACACTGATAATGGAAGAGAATATACATCTAATGAATTTGAAAGATACCTTCACCAACATGGGATCAAACATCAAACCATAGTTCCATACAATCCCCAACATAATGGTGTGGTTGAATGAATAAACTTGACAGTCCTAACTATGGTTCATTCCATGATGTTTTTCAAGAATGTTAAATTGATGTTTTGGGATGTGTAGTTTATGAAAAAAATAAGTTTCCATCTCATGCTCTTAAAAACAATAATCCATATGAAATGTGGTATGGATGCATTCCTTCGGTGAGGCATCTTAGGGTCTTTGGTTCCAACTGAATTTGATGATTATATTCCACATATTGAAGGGGGGATCCCTATCTTGGGTCAATATTTGGAATTTCCTTTTGAAGCACCATATTCCCTACATGAAGAAGTTCACACCACTTCATCAAAACCAGAATTTCATGCCACTTCAAAGAACGTGGATGTGAGAAGCCAAGTTTGATTAGCACAGAAAGGAGAGATCATGAGAGTTCTACTACCTATAAAGAAATGAAAGGTCGTGAAAAGAAGAAACTTAGAGACAAGGTGCGTTGGAATAATCCCTGTGAAAGATCCAATATTCATTGTACCTGTTGTGGAAGGAATGGACCACATGAAGCAACTGACTGTAGAGTTCCATGGGAGAATATAAAAGAAAGACAAAATAACAAAGAATACAAAGGTAAAACTTCAGAACCAGTGGAAGGTAAAGCACATACTCACTATGTTTTTTCCCATTCCAATATAGGAGTAGCTCAAGAATTGTTTAAAACTTAATTTTCTTATTGGGGAGATGCATGGCTTCTTGACATGGATGCAACCTTCCACATGAAATTTAGAAGAGACTTCTTTGAATACTTCGATGCCAATGTAGATGGCATAGTGTATTTTGCAGATAGATCAAGTCTCAAAAGGTACATATTCATCTCCCAAAACAAGTACATTAGAGAACTGTTGAACAAGTTTGTCATGGTTGAGTATCTTGTTTCTACTCCAATGGAAAAAAAATTGAAACTCACATCAAAAGAAGGGAATGAATTTGAGGATGCAACCAAGTATAGACAACTTGTGGAAAGACTTATCTACCTTACTACCACCACACTAGACATTTCATTTGTTATTGGGATTCTTTCCAGGTTCATGCAAAAGCCTTGTGAAGGACATTAGTCTATTGCAAAAAGAGTTCTAAAATACTTGAAAGGAACTCAAGATTTTGGATTCAAGTAATCTAAAGTGCATGACTTCAACATGATCATATATTCTAATTTAGACTCTGTCGGGGATAAAGAAATGGAGTATCAACATCAAGCTATCTCATGAGTCTTGGATCAACAATTGTCTCCTAGAGATCATGCAAACAATGAGTTTTAGAAGATTCCACAGTAGAGGAAAAATATTTGGTAGTTGCAAAAGAGACTAAGGATATTGTGTGGCTTAGGAAAATATTTTGAACATATTATCTTCTAGAAAATAGATATGCAAAATGTGTAGAGAAAAAACATGGTATATACAAGAACTATGAAGCGTATTGTTACCTTGTCTTAGAAGAAGAAGTTTGTTTTGTCTTTCTTGGCTTTCTTTGAGGGTTCCCTTTCTTCGACAATTGATGCTTCATGTGTTTCCTTCCTTCTCTTTAACTCGAGACAATGTTTCTTGTAGTGACCATACTTTTGACAATTGAAGCATTGTATTCTTGACATATCTTTCTCTTGATTTGGCCTCTTCCTTGAACCAAACTTCCTTTTTTTCCTGAAATTCTTGAATCTTTTTGTGAAGGATTAATCATCGTACTTATTTTGGGGTTTCTCTTTTGCACTGATCCTTGATTCTTCTTGAGCACAACAAGTCCAAAGTTCTTCAAATCTAGGATACTCCTTCCTTGTGTCCATGCTTGCGACAAATGCATCCCATGTATTGGGAAGACCATTGAGTACTATGTTTACCAATTCCTTCTCTGAAGTGATCTCTTCAATAGCTTGTAGTTGATCTCTTAACTAAGAGATTCTCACAAAGTATGATGTTATGTTGTCATCATCATTCATCTTCATGTCATAGAGCTCATTCTTTAGACTCATTACTTGTCCAATGTTTCTCACTGAGAAGAGGTTTGTTAGGGCATTGTACATCTTCTTCAATGAGTCAAGATGGGAGATGTAGGGTATCAAGTGGTATTTTATAGAGTCCACTATGATGCCCATGGCATTGATTTCATCGTCTTTGAACTTCTCCATAACTGCAACGTTCTGTGGTTCCTTCTCTTTTCCTTCTTCAAACTCTGGTTCCACGATCTTTCCTTTCACAATATCCAGCACTTTATTCTTGGAAAGAATGAGGTAAATCCTTGTCTTCCACACTCTGAAGTTAGAAGCTCCATCTAACTTGTTTTATAACTTCATAGAGTAAGTCATGGTTTCCTTGACTTGGTCAACCCTAGATTTGATCAAAAACTCAAACTTGACGTCTTAGCTTGCTGAGAGTACCAAGATATGTGCTAGGCTAGGGCGCACTGGTCTATCCGGAAATTAGGTCAATCCCTTCACTTAAGGTGCCTCAACGAGAGGGTTAGGGTTTCTACAAATGCTCTTTCTAGTAACCCTAGAGGCAGTGCTTTGGTGATTTCTCCTGCTAGAAACCCTAGCGGAAATTCTTCAACGAGCTTAATATCCTTACAGATATGCTCCCTTCCAGTGGTTAGACTAAATGAAGGGGGTGTGGGCCCATAACCTGTTATATTGTGATGGATTGTGCTCATTTTATCATAGAAAATATCACTATTGTCACCCAACCATAGGTCGAAGCCACCCTCCACGCACCTTAACCTTGACAGAGAATCATTCCGGAAGAAAACCCTAGGCTAGATAGCCAAACAAAGGGTGTTTCATATTTCTCCAAGGATAGTGCACCAAACAAGAGCTGATCAGATAGTCCAAACCATAACCACGAGATAGTCCAAACCAAAGCATAATCTACTAGTTGCAGCACCTGCAACAGAAGTTGTCCTCCAAACTTGCGCACAAACTGGCTAACTACAGTGCACACAAGTGAGCTCTATAGTTCTAAGAATGCCTACCAGAATGAAGATTGGCCTCATATATTTATACTAATTTTGGATAACTTCCTGGGCTGACTTCTCATTCAAGGTACCTATATAATATTTCTTCTGGGCGACTTCTTCTATTAGAGGCTAATAACCTAATATAATAATGTAAATACCTCCCGCAACTACCATAATATCAACAATATGAAGAGTGATCCATTTGAGAAGACAAATTGTCACTTACATTGTATTTATGCACCTCTCATATCAATGCAATATCAATGTAAAGTGATGACTCCATTTGCACCTTCCAAGGGAATTTATAGATTCATTGAAGGGTAGTCCATTTTCTATATAAACATGTTTTCTCACTACACATTGTGTGTCTTTGAACTCTATTTAAGAGTTTCTAATAGTACTTAGGTGGCTTGGATGTAAATATCTCTTATGGATCTATCAATCACAAGTCATTTTCAATGGATTTATGCGTAGCCATGTGGGTGTCATGGTTTTCTCTAGGATTCTAGGACAAAATGCAAGTTTATGTAGACAGAAAATGGAGGCAAGAAGAGACATTGGTGCAAGTGTTTGGAAATGAT